>JAQJVL010000245.1:545000-787500 GCA_035578905.1 Stictocephala bisonia | reverse complement strand
GGAAGAAAATCAGTACAGTAGAAAGTAAACACTACTGATAAATTTTCCAGTCTACTCTGGTTTTAAACGTACGCTTTCTCTAACCCGCCTTAGACTGCTCAGTTCTTGATAATCTGGCTATATTATTTGTACACTCTCCATCCAATAATTGTTATACCTTAATAGTAACAAATAAAATGTAAACTGTTCTACTCGAAAATTTTCCTGAAATCAACTCCTCTAAAAATGCTTACTCCTTGCCATTGTTATATGCCATATAATTCTATATAATGAAATATTATTTTACATACATTCATGTTAAATAACCTTCTATGTAGTATCAGTATCAAAACTACAAGAAAAATAAGCAACAGAGCTTCTTGGTTTGTAATTTTTAAAATATCATTTCTTGCAAACAACTATTTTAATAATAATAAAACACAGAGTGAAATGAAAAAAAAACCATTTTCATTTTTAGTGATAAGAGTAATAACTCATTCCAACCGTTCCTTGATATTTCATTCATTTCGTTGTCTGTTGTGTACTTTGAGCAAGTGTTTTAAAAGGAAGTTTTTATGTATGTTAAAGTAATGTACTACACTTTTTAGTTTTCCAGGTTTAAAAAGAACTATTTATAAAGTAATAATATTCTTAAAATTTTTGCTCTAATAGTTAATATCTATTCTAATAATATATGAAAGCCAAAAAGGTTCTTTTCCTGTATTGGTTATTATTTTGCGTTTGTTTACAAATATAAAAGTAGAATATCTTTTTTCATTGTAATGTAGAATCGTACAGTTTTCATATAAAATTTATTGTTTTTATTTGTAAGTCACATAACTATGTTTCCCCTTAACCACCATAGAGTACCCAAATTACCTTGGGCATTGGGTTATTAATAAAAGTCTCTATCTGAGCATACGTTTACCAAATTTAATTTTTTTACTTTTTCCTTATTCACGTTTAAATTTAAATGTATTTCTAAATATTTAGGTTTAAATACACTCAAGTCGTGTCGGCTTTATTAAAAAAAAAACTTTAAAATGTCTATTTTTATTTTTGGTTTTATGATTATTATTTGTAAAATATTGTGTTAAGAAACATGAAATTAAAAAAAGAATTTACTTTAAATTAAAATTTAACGTTAAAGTTAGAGTATAAAAACCTTTCCATTTACGGGGATTAAATTGATGAATGTAAACTGTCGTCCTCTGTTACTCTTAATATATTTTATTTATCAAAATACAAAATTCTGTAAGCGACTTTACTTTCAGAGGTGCTAGGATTTCATTACAGGTATGAGAGTCCACATGAATCACTTTTAACGGTCAGTGGATGAGGGTTTGGGTCCTATGTTACAGGGGTTTGATCCAGTGCTACAGGCTATTGGCCGCACTGATGTGCTTCCACACTCCCATCCCCACCCCTATCACAAGCTGAAGTGTTAATAATAATATGCCAATGAATGATACTAGCATTATGTAAGTATGATGTAACGATAACTTATTTAAGAGGTGGATTTATGACTAATAATTCCTCTTATCCTCAAAGTATAGTAACTATGCAATATTATGAGATATTATAATATATCAATGTTAGATGTTTCTAGCAGTTTATTGATAACATTTACCATCAATGATACTTCAAAATATAGGTTCTCGTTTTTATTCTCATATTCAGAACTGACGGTTCAGTGCTGTAACCCAACTAGTTGGGGACATTGTGGTGTGGAAATTATAGATGATTGTATGCTAGGTTCGCTTCAATAGTTGATCGGCGAGGACACTACTAGAGAAATCTGGGCTGTCCGTGTAGGGTGGTAGTTAGGGTCCTGTATGTTGTGTACGTAAGAGAACTGAGTATCACCAATTAGCTGAAAATTAGACCAATACTACGTGGTTAGGATTCCTATAAAACTATAGTTGCTTTGGCTATTAAGATATGATTAACTTATACTATTAATTGAACAGCCAATCTTAGTTAGTGATAATGGCTACACTTTTTCTTTTACTAGTGTCACATGGGCCCCTCATATTCGCCCATGTCCTTACGGTGAGCGTCTTAAGGTGGTGCAATCAGTTTTCGGTGAGGTAATTAGTTTCTAACTTTATTATAAAAATTATTTAATGTTATTAATAGTTTTTTAATTAGCATAATACGTGTTGGTACATATACAGTACAAGTAAACGTCACACAACACAAATCCACCACAATATAAGCACAAAATGCACAAATATACTACAATACAAGCACAAAATGCACAAATATTATGGTGATCGATTTCGGTGAACTACGCTCACCTTCCTCAGACCAGAGGGATTCACAAAAGAATGAATGTGCTTGTATTGTAGTATATTTGTGCATTTTGTGCTTATATTGTGGTGGATTTTTGTTGTGTGACGTTTACTTGTACTGTTAATATTATTAACTAGATTAGAACTTATGGCCTTATTAAGTAGTGAATTTAGCTTATTTTAAATCAGCGATATGACAAAATCGTATAAAGTACAAATTTAATTATTTTTAATTACTTTTTTACATATAACTCAAGGGATTAAGATGTGTTTAAAAAAATGTAACAATATTTATAATTTCCAAAGTGAAAAAAATACCCTCTTTTACCTTTATAAGTATAAATATTTGTACTTGTTTAAATAAAAACCTCTTGATCCCTTCGGTTATGTGTAATAAACGTAGTTATAAAACATTAAATTTGTACTTCAAACGGTTTTGTCTTAATGCTGATTTAAAATTAGTGAAATTCACCTCTTCAAAAGTTGTGTTAATGTTTTAGTGCTACAAGTTCTAATTTTGGGGTTAAACAAGTTTCATATATATTTTTCCTGTCTCAAGAGAAGGTACATTAACTAATTTTGATTTAAAAAAATTGGGAAATAATTAATTCACCGTAAACCGAATGCACCACCTTAATGTAAAACATTTTCAGATAAAATATATTGTATAATACTTTCTCATGGTATGATCAAAGTCATTGATTTAACACCCATATTTAAAGGTTCTACAGTAAAAAACCCATTAAAATAAAATAAATTTACCATATCATATGAATTAGGAGTATTCCAAATTAAAATAGTAGCGCAAAATAATATGAGCGCAAAATTTTCCATTACTTTGTTAAACTTAAATAATAAAAAGTAACATTTATACAACAGTAATTTATATGTATTATTATAAATACTATCAAATTTTTATTTTATAGTTTATAAACAAATCTGGGACACGGCTACTGACACTGTTATTTGAGCTACTTTATATAAACAATTCAAATTCATATTCTATAGAATGTAAATCTACCGAATACGAACGAACGCTTTCAACTCGCCCAGCCGTGGAATGGATCTGAATAAATAATAGGTAATGATTTATTAATATGAAATCGAAGTACAACCGAATTCGAACTGCAGTTTAGTCTTGGATTAAACGATTTTTAGAGTAACAATCTTTGTACTTCAATATCCGGATCACTGATGGACCAGATTAGTATTTCAAGGTAATCTGTTTTCGATGTGGAATAATTTTTAAAAATCCGGAGAGTTAGGTCGAGTGGTCTAAGTTGTCAGGGCTTTGAACTTATATAAGATATTACGTAGGTTTGAATCCGAGCGTAGATTGTAGGTTTTTATCAATAATATTTACCTTTATATGTACTTGTTTTACTTACTTTTATCCAACGCGATCGGTTCGCACGTTCTGGAACGTGAAAGATGGAGTGTCCCGCATTTGCCACGCCTTCTCAGAGCAGTAGGTGTCTTACGTATGAAATGTAGGTACAATTAACCGCCACTTTCCCAAACTGCATTTGTTGGGAATCTTATCTGTGCAATTATTTGTATAGTTACTTGTTAGTCAGCTTGTGTTGTGCTGACCACTTGATGACATTTTAAATCATGGATCCTATTGCAATGTACATTTAATGTAATCTAGTATGAAAGAAACACTGTAAAGGAAGGCGATGGTCAGTGCTTCACTTCAAAAGTGTACGACTTGAGAGAGGTAATGTGTGCTTCACTTCAATAGTGTACGACTTGAGAGAGGTAAGGTGTGTTTCACTTCAATAGTGTACGACTTGAGAGAGGTAAGGTGTGTTTCACTTCAATAGTGTACGACTTGAGAGAGGTAAGGTGTGTTTCACTTCAATAGTGTACGACTTGAGAGAGGTAATGTGTGCTTCACTTCAATAGTGTACGACTTGAGAGAGGTAAGGTGTGTTTCACTTCAATAGTGTACGACTTGAGAGAGGTAAGGTGTGTTTCACTTCAAAAGTGTACGACTTGAGAGAGGTAAGGTGTGTTTCACTTCAATAGTGTACGACTTGAGAGAGGTAAGGTGTGTTTCACTTCAATAGTGTACGACTTGAGAGAGGTAATGTGTGCTTCACTTCAATAGTGTACGACTTGAGAGAGGTAAGGTGTGTTTCACTTCAATAGTGTACGACTTGAGAGAGGTAAGGTGTGTTTCACTTCAATAGTGTACGACTTGAGAGATGTAAGGTGTGTTTCACTTCAATAGTGTACGACTTGAGAGAGGTAAGGTGTGTTTCACTTCAATAGTGTGCGACTTGAGAGAGGTAAGGTGTGTTTCACTTCAAAAGTGTACGACTTGAGAGAGGTAATGTGTGCTTCACTTCAATAGTGTACGACTTGAGAGAGGTAAGGTGTGTTTCACTTCAATAGTGTACGACTTGAGAGAGGTAAGGTGTGTTTCACTTCAATAGTGTACGACTTGAGAGAGGTAAGGTGTGTTTCACTTCAAAAGTGTACGACTTGAGAGAGGTAAGGTGTGTTTCACTTCAATAGTGTACGACTTGAGAGAGGTAAGGTGTGTTTCACTTCAAAAGTGTACGACTTGAGAGAGGTAAGGTGTGGTTCACTTCAATAGTGTACGACTTGAGAGAGGTAAGGTGTGTTTCACTTCAATAGTGTACGACTTGAGAGAGGTAAGGTGTGTTTCACTTCAATAGTGTACGACTTGAGAGAGGTAAGGTGTGTTTCATACTAGGTCCAAGGGAACTAATATAATATTTTAAAATTGATGAAAATATCATCCCACCACATTGGTGTTGATTAATTATACCGTAACACCCCTAAAAAACACGAAGAACAGACATCTGCCCACATATATGTTATGCCCACCATGGACGCCGAACGTGGTGGATAAATGAATCCATTTTATAATGCATTTAAAGCGAACGCGCGTTCTTGAAGACTATCACGAGTATCTAGAATATGCGTGTTCTTAAGGCGTCACAAATTGTCGCACGTTTGTGTGTAAATGCTCCCCTTTGATTTACAGTAATAAAACTAGGAACATGGTTGTTGCACAACCCCGAACGCACTGGAGAAAACCACCTAGACTCTGACTGTTTGCAAATAAGTTTCCCATATAGAACAATAGTCAGGTAAATAGGAGAGTAAAGTTAATAGTAGAACGATCTCTACTTTTTTCTATTTAAATCAAATCAAATAGTGAAAATAATTAATTAAACGAGGAATAAAGATAATCTTTTAATGAAAGCTGTAAATAGAAAGAACAAAGAAGAAATGAAGGTGAAGATAAATTCTGAACATTTGTTTTGTTTCAGGTTGGTTTCTTCAATGTTGTATCAGTCTTTAAATACTATTAGTAAGTACAAGAACAGTTACATTTATTTACAGTTTATATTTTTTACTTAGATTGGATTATTGCCACATTTAGGGCCCACCTTTAATAAATTATGTCTGGCTTGGATGGAAGTTGACGGAATCAGTGTTTCTATTATAGTTCCGAGGAACAGCACCTGTTTTGAAAATATATTGTTAACTTACAAACACTATTGAATAAGTCAATAAAAAAGATAATATTAGAATTTACCTTTATATAAATTCCTAATAATCATTAAATATAAAATCATTAAAACTAAACCGGGAGCATGAAGACTAAATAACATGCTCATATATTGTTAACTCGTGTATAATTTTACCAGGTTAATATATACAAATTCGTAATTTGTATATTTGTATACATATCTATGTTATGATAATGTGTTATGACTTATTAATGTGAGAGTTTAGTGAGAAACATTTAGGAAACGGTTCCAAACAGATAACTGTTCCAAATTGAAATCTGTTCCGAATGGAAAACTGTTACAAATGGAAAACTATTACTAATGGAAAACTGTTCCAAATGGAAAACTGTTCCAAATAGAAAACTGTCCCAAATGGAAAACTGTTCCAAATGAAAAACTATTACAAATGGAAAACTGTTCCAAATGGAAAACTGTTCCATAGGAAAACTGTTCCAAATGGAAAACTGTAAAAATGGAAAACTGTTCCAAATGAATACTGTTCCAAATGGAAAACTGTTCCGAATGGAAAATTGTTCCAAATGGAAAATTATTACAAATGGAAATCTGTTCCAAATGGAAAACTATTACAAATGGAAAACAGTTCCGATTAGAAAACTATTCCGAATGGAAAACTGTTCCAAAAGTAGAACAATTCAAAATGGAAAACTTTTACAAAGAAAACTGTTTCACATAGAAAAATGTTCCAGACCTACGCTTTAAGTGCGTATTTAAAAGTTTATACCACGTTATTAAATTAATAAATAAAGTCCATAAACTTTATAATTGATTACAAAAGGTTTTATACTCCTAGAATTGAAAATAAAATTGTATAACATTTCATAAAACTTAAATTAGCAATTTTATAAGGTTTTATTGACAAGTTTTCTTAAAACCAAATCAACTGTTTCCTAGTTTTGGCAGCATTTTGGTGTACATTAAAAATTATTAGACATTATTCTTTTTGCTTTATGTGCACATCCTGATAAAAGTGATGTGAGCCATTGATAAATGGAGGAATATTTCAATTAGAGATATTACTTATGTAATTATGTAGTTTGCTACCTTATTCAAACTATAACTTCAATAAATTGAAATTTTTTAAATTTACTTCTTTAATAACAGTGATTTCTTTCAGTCTGTGTTTTAGAGTATGTATTTAAGTTTGTATTTCTTTTTATACATCATACATCAATTACCAAACTTTTAGGAAAAATTATTTTTTTCCTCAACTAAACCTAATATTATTACGATTAAAGGATTACTTAGAAACAAGATATAATTCTAAATTGCAAAACATTAAAAGAGAAAACAGGTTGTTAAATGAGAGCTAATGTCGGTAGAATAATGATGTCTACTTAAATTTGTAAATGGGCCATTTTATGGAGGCAATTAGAGATAAAGCAGGTCATTAAAGGGGCGCCATGCTTCACTGGGCTGACCTGTGACCGACATCCGCCCTTACTGTATACATCCCTTGCAGACAACCCCTTTAAATCATGTCAATGTTATTCAAGTAATTAAATATATAAAAAAAAAATTAAGGATAACTACCACAACATTATTCAAAAGTTTTTCAAAGCTCTCATTACTATAAGCTGAGTAGTTTTTGAAAAAACCAGTAACAAATGAAAAAAATAAATAAGACACGCATTTTTCACTTGTCGGCATCCAAAATAATGCTATGTCACTAATAAACCGTCATAACTTTCAAGACAGCTTCATTTTTTATACGCTGATCAAAGATTTATGGGCGAATATGAAGTATGAATGAATGTGGTACATGTAAATTGTTACTGAAGCTAAATGGTCCTTTACAATGGCCGGTTATTGGCCGCCCACTATCGAAGAAAGATATCGTACCTACAGTTTTACTTGGAATCCAAACCAATTAATATTTATCATTTTCGGATAATTGACAAGCCTGATACTCAGTTCTCTTTCGTACAAATCCGGATCCTGACTACCACCTGACATGAACACACCAGACTTCCTAGTAGTGTCCACGCTGATAGCAGCCATTGATAGGACGCTGTGTAACCAAGCATAGAACTTATCAGGTTGCATGAAAAAGTTACCTGTTAATATGAGGCATACTAATAGTTTTGACAACGATTTTAATCAACGTCTTGTTAGATTGAGTATACACAAATAACTCTTCCTAAAACTACACGAACTATGCCATTATAATGGCGACATGTTAATTCGAATTCCACTATCCCTTCCCGCCCCGCAATCCCTTTCCCGAACTTAATAACTTAAAAGATACAAATACAAATGCGCAATTTACGTAACTAGAGTAAGTAACACATTTTACGAGCTATCTTCGTGAATAAACGATGTTTGGGTGTTTTACCACACCATTTCTATTTCTGCTGTAACTTCTTTTTCACTCACATACTACAAAACTAAAGTATGTGATATGTACAACTATCACATACTAATGATACATATTTTATGTTTTTTATACAAAAAATATATAAAAAACATGAAATGCTTAAAAATATTAATATATTTAATTTTAAGTATATTTACTTAATTTACGTGCAGTATATTTTATTTGTATAAGGCCATTTAAGACTAGACATTAATTTGAACTACCAAGAACATATTAAAAATACACGTATTTTAAATAATTATTCTAGCTTGAAAAGCTTAAATCACATTTATATTCCTACTTAAGTATATTGAAAAAAAGTGTGACTAACTATTTCGTCTTTTTTTCTATTTTCACTATTTTTTTAATAACGAATATATTATTGATAAGGAAAAAATTCACATATTTCATGAACATTAATATTTACGTAGTTCTTTTTTTATTGTAAAGCTCAAAGTAATTTTATCTTGGTATCAAAATCTTTTTAAATTACGAGGATAATAATATGTTTTGTTTAAAAAATAGCTGTAGATATCTAGAATAACAATTAATGCAAATGTGTAAAACGTGGTTTAAAAATTATAAATTTACATTTAGTCACTGCGCATAAATTAATTTGCCACATGGGAGCATTTTTAAAGAGTTTTTAATTAGCGTAAAAAAATAATTTACTTTGAAAGATGTTGGAAAAAATGTAGAAAGAAAATTTTAAATAACCTAATTTTAATTTGTAAACATATTAACAACTCATTTATTAATAAAATTATTTCCTTGGAATGCTAAAATAAATCCTAAACTGCAGTAAAAATAAGTTAAATAATACAAGGACTTTTATTATACTTAATAATTTAAACATAGCATTTAGAATTATTTTAAACACGATGTTTATCCACAATTTATTACTGTACACAGTTTTGCAATTTATATTAAATATTTATTATTTAGAAATATATATTTAACAGAACATTTATTGTATAATTAGAAATACGATAGTAAAAAAAACTATCAGATAAATATAATGCCTATAGTTACGTAATTTAAAATTCATAAATATATTTTATAATGTATTATATTGACATATGATCTTAGTAAACGAAAAGCTGCATTTAATTGTGCACAGTGATGGAGGGTCTACTCTTTATAAATAATGCACTCAAATTAAATTCATGTTTTGGCCAGGTCGAGAGAACAATTTATGACGGATATAACTGCTCGTTACCCAAATGAAAGCTCGGTTGGTACAACTGGCGAAACCCTTGTACGTACAACCCTTAGCTTCTCAAGGGTCGCCTATTATATAACATATGTTTACCCTCCAGAAATGTCATAATTGATTTTAACTGGTTTACAAATTTATCTTTTCATTTCAAATATTTACTAAATGGCATGATAAATACGGGAAACTCTTGCAGGCTTACACTATTATATTACGTTTATAAATTTAATACGAACCGCAAAATATATAAATCAAGATAAACTTAAATGTATTAATGTCATATAATTGTACACTACCCAGAAACCTTAAGCAGTGTTTTGATTGTGTTTTCCGAACCTAAAAACCTACTGTAACCTAACCAACAAATCCTAACCTAGTCTAACCAAACCAACTTAACCTAATCTATGTTTATGTATACAATACGTAACAAAAGAGCTGTGTAGCATGTAATTAGTTAGTTGTCCAAAATATATATGTATTAATGTGTGTCCTAGGATTAGCGAAAGAGGAGTAAATTCTCGTTTTTATTTTTCTACCTCAAAGCTCCATGCACTATTTTATAAAAGTCAGTACACTGATTAAAAAATATATTTTAAGAACATTTTTTACAAAATAACAATTAGTATTATTTTCCTAGAGTTGTTACAAGGAAAGTGTTTGCTATTTTGCACAATTCATACTGTTTAATTTGAGTACTCTTGTATTAAATTATTCTATATACATTGTTTGAACAATATTAACACGTAGTAAACAGTAAATACTAAATCACATGTTTTATAATTAGTAAATTAAATATAATCTGTTACCACGTTTTATATTTTTAAGATAAGCAAAATTGAATACGACCATCATGATCAATATGATTTTTCACTATAATATACATGGTGTAAAATTAAATTTATCAAGCATCGTAATTAAAACGCTTTTTAAACACGTATCAAGAAATATAAAAATCACCTATTAGTATTATAGTATTTATTTGATATCGTGTGTACACGTAATTGATTATTTTATTAAAATCTTCCATTAAAAATGGCTTTAAACATTGTTTTTTGATTTTACATACTGTATGATAAAAACATTATAGTGTATTTAGGAGCAGCTATTTAAAAATAGCACTACGGATATATACGAATAGAAAAATGACTGAACTGTATTTTAGATATTTAAAATGCTTGATTAAATTTCGTTTTTACAACATTCTTTTGTCAACAAAACCTCTAAATTTTCAGAAATAAAGGGTAAATTACATAATTGACTAAAAGTAATAATGGGCCTTATAATACTTTACGAAGACTATCATAATACTGAGTTACTAAAATCCCTAAAATTTTTTTGTAAATTGAACTCACGGTGTGAAAAATGGTGTGTGTAATGAAAACGGAAAAGTATATCTGTGTCGCTTTGTACTGAGAAGTGCGATGCGTTCATTGTCGCTGAGAAACGCCAGTGTAAATCATGTTAACGGCCAGTGTCCAGTGTTATGAAGCTGTGACGTGGGGCTATGGGCTACAGATTTGAGGGATGGGCTTCCTAGCCCAGGGATCGCCGGCACTCATTTATTACCACTTGAAAGTGATGTACCAACTATATAAAAGCCCTAAACAAGTTATACAACTGAATATTTGTAACATACTGTATGTGGCTCAATGTTATTTATGTAGTTTAATGTTAGTTATATAATATATACAGGTTGGGGAAAAAATGGAAACTCTCTCACAACAACGTTATTTTTTCCATATATAATTTAATTTCTTTAATAATTGTGTTCCATAAAGTACAGTTTTTCCAGGATAATTTACTCAAAACTGTAAAGTATCGGAGAAATAATATTATTCAAATTAGTAACTTTGAAATTAAAATTACCGATACTCTGGAAAGCATAATAATCACACACATAGGGACACACAAGACCTGTCAAAGTCTTATGTATCCCTACCTTTCCTATGCGGTATCTATTCGAGGAAGGAAAAACCAACGAATAGTATTTCTATTCAAGTTACAAAAAAAGGGCAATTCAAGTGATATTTTGACTGAGACAAAATTAGTCCTGTATATATTACTTTAAAAATTTCAGAATACTTACAATCCCTTCCCTATATATATATATATATATATATATATATAAATATATACAGGCTGTCTTAAAAGTCCCCCTATTAACTTTCTTATGAATATAGAATAAGTGATTTACTTCTGGGAATGTTTATATGACCAACTAAGAAGTTTTTTTATGTATGCAAATTTTATACACCCCCTCTCAAAAGGGGGTAGTTTGGGGGTAAGTCAAAATTGTTAAATAGAAACCCCTATCAAATGACACATCATTTTAAAGGTAATATTAAAAGAAAAAGAATGGCGGAAACTAGAGGTCTCTAACATTAGTCTATCAAATTTGGTGGCAGTTTAAATTTGGAATTATTTCATAAAACCCCCTAAGTAATTTTAGAACGGAAAAATTAGGTCAGAATGCTGAACTCTCACCTCAATTTCACTCAGATGAGATGCTCGAAATGGCTGCCATGAACTTCTTGACAGTAAAAAAGCCTGGATTGAAAACCACGTCTCACATTTTGTAAGATTTCAGGCGTGATAAGGTGGCAGGCCTCTTCGATTCTTGTCCTTAATTCATCGAGGTTTGCGGGCTTTGTGTCGTAAACTTTACTTTTGAGGAAACCCCAAAAGAAAAAATCCAGAGGTGAAAGGTCAGGTGAACGTGCCGGCCACTCTACCAAAGTGCCACGTCGACCTATCCATCTATCGGGAAACGTTTGGTCTAGGAATGTCCGGACAAGCATATTGTAGTGTGGAGGAGCACCATCTTGCTGAAATACAGGCTCATAAGTACCTTGTACTACCTCACTTATTGCTGGGACAATGCCGTTCCGTAACATGTCCAAGTATTTAACGCCAGTTAAATTACCATCAATAAAGAATGGCCCAATAACAGAGTTTCCCAAAATTCCAGCCCATACATTTAATTTTTGTGGCTGTTGCGTATGGGCTTCAACCATCCAGTAGGGGTTACTGTTTGCCCAATAACGGCAGTTGTGCCGATTGACTGTCCCTTGCAAAGAGAATGATGCTTCATCACTAAAACATATCTGTGATATTAAATTATTATTCTCTTCAATCTTCTGCAACATTTGCTCACAAAACTGAAGTCTTCGGTCAGGGTCGTCTTCATTTAATTCTTAATTTAACTGTACCTTGTACGGGTGGAACTTGTGACGCTTTAACACTTTGTGAACAGTATCTTTTGAAATTCCAACATCAAGGGCAGTAGACCACAGAGATTCATGTGGGTTTGCAGCATAATTTACTAAAACTTGAATTTGGATCTCTTCTGTCGCAATGGCAGGGCACCCTGATTGTGGTGCATCTTTGACACTAAAGTTTGTTGAGAATTTGTTTACTAAACGTCTAATGTATGCCCTGTCTACTGGTCTATCCGGATAGGCAGCATTAAATAAACGAACTGCTTCATGAACATTTCTCCTAGCTTCCCCATAGAACAATATCATCTCTACTTTATCTTCATTTGACCGAGCCATTTTTAGTAAATACGAATAAAAAGAAATTTAACACAGTAACTGAACTGAAAGTGTTACACGTACTAACTAGTAACCTAATAAGAGATAAGGAAGGAGCCACTGGTATTCCCAGGTTGCCCTACTGGACTTTGGTCGGACAAACCAAAACCAAATAAATGCTATGTTATTTGTGGTTTTTGGTGTTTGTTGATTCTTGTAATAACTTGTTTTACGATTAGGTGTCATCAGTTTTCAAAACTAACTGGTGGGTGAATGTTTTGTCTGCCTTACAACAATTTTAAATGTAACATAAGCTGCGGGGGTTTTATGAAATAATTCCAACTTTAAACTGCCACCAAATTTGATAGACTAATGTTAGAGACCTCTAGTTTCCGCCATTCTTTTTCTTTTAATATTACTTTAAAATGATGTGTCATTTGATAGGGGTTTCTATTTAAAAATTTTGACTTACCCCCAAACTACCCCCTTTTTAGAGGGGGTGTAAAAAATTTGCATACATAAAAAAACTCCTTAGTTGGTCATATAAACATTCCCAGAAGTAAATCACTTTACCTGTATTCATAAGAAAGTTAATAGGGGGGGGGGTGGGACTTTTAAGACACCCTTGTATATATATATATATATATATATATATATATATATATATATATATATATATATATATTGGAAACACTTACTTTTATAAAACAAAATATTCAATTATTCACTAGTTCCAATTATCAATCTTATTCATTCCGTAATAGTAATAATAACATAAAATGTCCAAAACACTGAACTAGTTTTTTTTTTTTTAAAGACACACTTTATACAATTGATTAACACTATTCAATGTACTAACAACACCACTAAAAATTGTAACTGATCCTTCTAAGACCAGAAAACAGCTGAAGAGCTTGCTCAACGACCTGTGTTGTTACAACGTCCGGGATTTTCAGGCTAGTAACTTCGACTAATGTAGATGCCACTTTGAACTTATTTTATTTATTGTGATGTAATTTACCATTTAAATACTCTTAATTAGTATTGTAGTTTATTTATTTAAAATGTATAATTTGTTTGAAGACTGTTAATTTTGACTTAGCTGATGTATATATTTAAATAATATAACTCAATAAAGAGAAAAAAATCCGGTTTGCGGTAATTGATTTCTCTTGGGTAGAACTGTTATTTGATACCAAACTCGACCTAGACTTACTTCGAAGATTTTCGTTGAACTCCCCGTGGGCCGTCCCCTTGAAAAGATGAAACGTCACTAGTGGTGTCAAAAAGTATGTTTTTTGTAATCATAATGATGTACAAGATTTGACTTTTACAAGTGAACTCATACATAAGTTGTGAAAGCGTTTCCATATTTTTTCCACCTTGCATAATGTTACGGCCCAACAGAGTTATAAATAAATAAGGTAATTCCACTTTCGGATACTAATTTTTCTTTTATTTACAAGTTATAAATCACTAAATTACACACTATAGTATATTTAAAAACTTCAATTATTACTCAAACACTATTTTGACACAAAAATAAGTATTAATATTTACAACAATTAATATTGCCTGTCACACTGTTCACTCAACGTCTAACACTACTCGGTATACTGTAACTGTATAACGAACGAACTGTCACTATACTGTCACAATTAATATTGCCTATCACACTGTTCACTTAACGTCTAACACTGCACGGTATACTGTCACTGTATAACGAATGCACTGTCACTATACTGTCACAATTAATATTGCCTATCACACTGTTCACTTAACGTCTAACACTGCACGGTATACTGTCACTGTATAATGAACGCACTGTCACTATACTGTCACAATTAATATTGCCTATCACACTGTTCACTTAACGTCTAACACTGCACGGTATACTGTCACTGTATAACGAACGCACTGTTACTAGACTGTCACAATTAAACAGTATCACCTCCACTAGGGACGACTCTGCTACTCTGTAGACAGACTCACTGATTTACTGACTGACTTACTTTTCACTGACTGTCAGGTCGGTTCAATCGTGTCTTTATATAGCCCAGAGGTGTCAGCGTAGAAGATTCTGGGACTGGCCATGGTGATCCTGGTAGGGGAATCTAGAAGTTCTCGACTCCAATTCAGGAAATGCCTTGATTCACGCACAGGCCTTCCTGGAAGACTTGGATTGAACTCGTGGGATGTTACCCGCGTAGGGGTGGGGCACAGTTACCTAGGTGGTGCCGATGGTGACTGCCGTGATCCATAACAATATGTTATATGCAACAAATGTATTTTTTGTTGTTTTATAGCTATTTATTTATGCCTTCGTAGGGTATATCTAGAGGTTTTTGCAGACAATTAAGTATCCTATGAAAATTACAATAAATCATATGAGAAATTGACTAAATAATTAGACTTACCTGTACATCTTCGTTTAAAAATAGACACTTCAAAGTTGGTGACTTGAAAATAATAGCTGTTGAAGTACTGACATTTTACAAGTATGTTTTTTATCAGCAATTCATCAGCAATAATTTTTTTTTTTCAGATTGAGGAAGAAGGGACTTTTTAGTCCCAACTTCACCTGATTAAACAAATACGTATTTCATTTCATTAGGTTTATTTAGCAAAAACTATATCTATGTTTGAGCTCTGTTTTTATCGTGGCAACAGATGCCACGTAAATTAATAATATTTGTTTACTATAATTGGAATCAATAACCTCTTTATCATTTGATATTTTTCTTCTGTGGTGGCCAATACTAGAAACTGTAGTAATTCTTACCCTTTTATGTTTTGCAATATTCATTTTTAACAATTCACCGGTATAAAAAATATTTCATTTATATAGTTTCTTAATAGTGAGTACTAGAACTAAAACAATTTTTTTTAATCAAGACTGTAGTTAAAAATTAAATAAAAAAATTTATCAAATTGTTGTATATGTTAATACTATTCCAATATCTACAAAATGACATATTTAAAGACGCTGACGTAACTCTGTTTTACCGTAAATACGAAACACCAAACGTGTAGGTGTATAATTTGATTGGCTTGGATCACTAGCGAGTCCAGTAGTTCTGAGAATACATGGAACGATCTGATACTGATGAACGTTTCCTCTCTACTGGACCGTGGAGTGGGGTTGAATAGATACCATTATAACCATCGTCCTGTTTGGAGTGTGGAACTGGAAAACTGGAGAAAACAACCCAACGATATTTAAGGAATACAAAAATTGAAAATAGTTATATTACATAATATATTACAATTATAATACATCATTTAAAAGGAATATATCTTATGTTGTAACTTTAAACGTTTCTCAAGGACCTCAAATTGAGAAACTACAGTTTGTTTAAATTTACTTTTAATCTGTGATGATAAGAAAATTATGGTCTCATCCGCGTTATAAATTACTGTATCTATATTATCAATATATTTTTTACGTTATTTGATTTTATGGATAAAAAAATTAATTTAAAATAATTTTAAGCCTTACGTAAAGGTAAAAAAAAGTAATTGAATTGTATTTTAAGTTTACTTCAGTACAAAAGGAGAAAATCATAATTTTTCAATGGAGTACGAAGCAAGTTTTTTGTTTTTATCAAACCTAGAATTTTTAAAAGAATAATTCATTGCTGGTCATAGTTAATATATATATATATATATATATATATATATATATATATTTACAAATATTACCAACCAGCATTGATTTTTTTCAGGTTGAAAATACAGTATCTCACTTATTATATAATTGTACAATTATTGTATATTACTATACAAATTATATAATTGTTCTTATTCTTTTAATGAAACGAAAATAATCTTCTACTCGTTCTAAATTGAAATAAAATCTAGCCACAATAATCCCAGAATGATATTTATAGTATTTATTCACCACCACTTCACAAACCGTATCTTACTGCCTCTGCTCGGTGCACTGGCAGTCCAATAGTTCTCGCGCACTTTTCTTATCGAAACCACTTCCATTACCACAATCATTGCTTTACATTCCGTGTCTTTTATTTGCACAATCTCTTTTAATAATATCGTACACTTAATTAACATTGTATATGATTCCTTCTGAACATTTATTAAAACAGTACTACACGGGATGACGTAATCGAAGTTTCAAGTCTGGACAGGCGCCTGTCCCAAATGCTACGTTCTGATTGGTTGCATTCTATACCACTGTACGTGTATGGGTGGGTGGGTGAGTCTATACCACTGTACGTGTATGGGTGGGCGGCTGGGTCAATGCCACTGTACGTGTATGGGTGGGTGGGTGGGTCAATGCCACTGTACGTGTATAGCTGGGCAGGTGGGTCAATGCCACTGTACGTGTATGGGTGGGTGGGTGGGTCAATGCCACTGTACGTGTATGGGTGGGTGGGTGGGTCAATGCCACTGTACGTGTATGGGTGGGTGGGTGGGTCTATACCGCTGTACGTGTATGGGTGGGCGGGTGGGTCAATGCCACTGTACGTGTATGGGTGGGCGGGTGGGTCGATACCACTGTACGTGTATGGGTGGGCGGGTGGGTCGATACCACTGTACGTGTATGGGTGGGTGGGTGGGTCGATACCAATGTGCGTGTATAGGTGGGCGGGTGGGTCGATACCACTGTACGTGTATGGGTGGGTGGGTGGGTCAATAGCACTGTAATTTTTAGTTAGTGGCATTTATTTACGGTACATTGGTATTTATGTATAAAATGAAAACAAATAAGTAGCATTGTTTAAAACTAACCATAAAAAGGAGTCGCTCATAATTTTTATTTACAGAAACATTTTTGCGTTCACTAACTACTAGAAGGTCTAAAATTAATTAATATATCGAATTTAGATGTTTTTAACGGATGTTTCCTTGGGAAATGATGAATGCCAACTATATTCATATTAGATTACACGTCTAGTTTTTTTTTTTTTTTTTTTTTTTTTTTTTTTTTTATTTATATATATATATATATATATATTTCTCGCTTATTCACAAATGAAGATGTACTTAAAAGGAACGAACAATTGGGCAATATACATTCACATTGTTACCTAAATATGATTTACAGTAACTAGTACAGGCTAATGAATAGATATTGCAATAATCTCTACCACTGTGACATTTTTCATTAAAGAACATATTAATTGTTTAAATAGTTAATTAACTAAATTAAATGTACGTACAAATTATCAATAACTTGTTTGACTTTTACTTTGATATTTTGATCACACTTCACTATGTGACGGTTACATAAGTAAAAAAAAAAAAAAACATATTATTAGTGTTAAACTAAAGTCAAAGCTTTGATTTCGTTCAAAATAATTATGTTTCTTTAATTAGTCTGTACATGTATTATTTAGTCAGAATTTAAATCATATTTAAATTTGATTATTTTTTTTAATCTAATATATGTTAAAAATATTTACATTTTTATGTTTTGTAAACAAATGTTTAAAAAGTTTAGAGCTTTGTTGATGTCTGAGGATGACTTCATTGTATGTGAAAGGTCTCACGAAAATAAATCATTAGTAGGAGTAACTTGAGAACTTTTAAATTATTTATGGTTTAAACACATACTTTTATTTAAATGTATGATTTATAGTAATATTTAGTTTATAATATAAAATATACCATCCTAAAATTAAAAGACTTTGATGTTTTTTCAATTAACTAAAATATAATATTCTACGTATTGTACACACGCACACGCGCACGCACATGCACACGCAAACGCACATGCATATGCACACACACCCACGCACCCACACACGCACGCACGCACGCACGCACACACACACACACACACACACACACACACACACACACACACACACACACACACACACACACACACACACACACACACACACACACACACACACACACACACACACACACACACACACACACACACACACACACATACACACACACACACACACACACTTGAAAAGCCAGTGGGGCAGAGTGGGGCAGTTTAGAGTGATCTATCACTAAGAAAGACACAACCTTCTCAATATTATAAATATCATTAGTTACATTCCAACAGCTGTTAAAATTTCACAAAAATTATTATTTACATTTGAACAGCATTACTTTTCAATTCATTTAAATCTCTCTCCATGTTAATCTTACGGCAGAAAAACATACTTTGAGGGCTTCCTGTAACCGTCAAGGTAAAAATATTTGACAATGGAGACCTTATTTACACAAATATGTGCAACTTTTTTGACAGTGTAAGTTGTTTTCAAAAAACGAATTATCAGATATATCTTAAATAAAATTAAAATTTACTCTAGAACATCGCATTCAAAGTGACCAGTACCTGCATAATAGAAAAGGGTGTGACACAGTATGGTGGGGGATCAAATATTCATGAACGTTTTAAATAACTAAAGTATAGTTGGGACAGCCAACACCATTACTGTCCGGTTATACAATAGAAAGAGTATATTACAACTATCGACCTATAGTACGTTGGACAGTTATTTCTAATAATAATAAAATATTTCAAACTTGGGCATGATAAATGTAGGTTTTATTTCTTTACTAAGAATCATTATGTTAAGATATTTTCTTGTTGCGTTTTCTATAAACAATCCAGATACATTTAATTTAATTAGTTTTCACTAAATAATGTTCCAATAATACATATAACTGGTATTGTTTCTTATTTAAGATAATATTGTTATTTTTTCATATCCTTTAAAATACTTCTAAATATTATGATTAATATAATTAGAAAGTAACTTTTAATAGTAACATCTTTAGTAGCTTACATAAAATCTGTTGTTTAATTCTATAAATTATTTATTTATATTATCATTTTTAGATGTATTATGTAAAGAATTATTTGTGGTAATTTTTACGTAAAGGGGACTTTTTGCAAGGATTATAAAAACATTATATTTATTAGGGAATCTTTATTTTTAAATATAACGTCTCTAATAAATAAATGGATAAAGTATAAAATTATGTTTCATTTTATTGATTATACTTTTGATATCAAACTGATTCAACCACAAATTTAGAACTGTAATAAATTTAATTATCAGCCATCCTTACATGCTCATTGAGTATTAATCCAATTTCAATTGTAAAAATAAAGATAATATATAACACGATAAAAAAACATATTATCAGAAAGAGCTAGTTTCCATTAATTGGCCCCAGTATAACAATGCTGTATTTCAGTTACTTGGGGAAAAAGTGTTGAGGAGATTGTAGGTGATAGATTTCATTCTGGGTCCCCTTATTACAGACACTGCGCCCGCCTAATAGTTGCCATTGACTATGACTAGATAAATCTGGGGTGTCCATGTTGGGTGGTAGTCAAGGTTGAGATGTTATGTAAAGAAGAAAACTGAGTATCAGGCTTGTCAATTAACTGAATTTCATCTTTGCACTTTTCTGGTTCAGATTTCACGTAAAGCTGTAGTCTGTACTTCACTCGTTCATAGCCATACAATTGGCGTCTTACTAAATAATAATAATTGTAAAGTAATTATAGGTGAAACTAATTTTGGATTAGTCGAAAATCAGTTTTGGATTAACAATAGTTTAAACTAGATTGGATTTTCTCCTAAATTTATCTAAAAATCAGGACTCAATGAAATGAAATGTTTATTCAAATACCATTAATTATGTTTAGCAACTGTTGACTTTTTCCTCTATTAAATTTAATACATGCCCTTAAAAATAAAATGAAAAGAAGAAAATTACATATTAAATTCAATAGAGAAAAAATTCACCAGTTGCTAAACATCGCTTAGCAATAAACCATAACACCAGAAAAGAAAATTAAAAAAATAATAAAATCTGTTTCATCTTCAAAATATTTAATTAAGAAAAGTTATTCTTCTTTGATAAATAATAAAAGTAGTAGACCTATTCAAAATTCTCGTTTATTATCATCATCTTATTTTATAAAAAAGTAATACACTCTAAAATATGTTATTAATAATTTACCATATATTTAATTCTTATATTATTTGAATTATTTACATATGTTCTTTAAAGTCATTATTGCCTTGTTTATAGCCAAATAAATTCCTGGTCAAAGGCCTTGTAAAAAAATTGGATTTTATTGGTGATTTGTGAAAAATTCCTCAACTCCATCTCAAATTGAATATTAGGGGTAATATGTATCGGTGGTAAGAATTACAGTATGTAGAACTATAATAATAACGTAGTAAGTAAGTGTAAATAAATGTTTAGTACACAATAAATAATAAGGAATCTTTAACTCATTAATAACGATAATTTACGTTTTTGTAGCAATAAATGTTTCCTTTCTTGTTTGTATTATTAAGTTGAATACTCTGTTTACAATAGTATTCTCATAAAACATACTAAACAACATCTCTGTTTGCAAAATCACTTTAATAAAAATAGAAATAAAAAAAACTATATTAAAAAGTCGAATTATAATGCAATATGTAATAACAAGATCCACATCCAATACAATTAGATGTCACAACACATATATAACCATTGATGGAGTGGACACTATTTGTTGAAGAGGCACTGGATTAGACGAGAGTACTGTTTTAATGGACTTAATCCAACATTCATCAAATAACATTAGTGATTAAGCCAAACAATAAATACATAGTTCACGTATTAATGTATAAAAGTGAATGAACTGAATTCGTTGTTTGTTATGATTTTTGGAAACATGAAAGTGGATTGGATGTTAAAAGTAGACAGCTTTGTGAAAAAACAAATGTAACCAAATTTGGAATGATAAAATTCGTGTAAATATCAAACACAAATAAGAAAGCTTCCCACTTTGTTTTGTTAAAATTCCAGCGTCGCTAACTGGTGAATCTCACCAGAGACATTTATGTCCCCTGTAAAGTATGTACACAGAGATTATTTTATGAGAAGGCAAACAAGTCAATTTATTTTAATTGTAATAGGCTTGAAATTCGGTAATAACTGCAAGGGGAAACTGTGAGCATAGTTCCCCAGCACCTATGGAGTGCGTTAAAAATCTGACAATCTTTAACTTCAAATATTTTATTTAGCAAACTACCACTCTTGTCATTAAACATGAGTGAATATCATTCATAGTGGAGAAACAGTGAACCCATTCAGTCGTTACGTGAGAGCTCTCAGATACAACAGAATGGGAGCTGTAGTGTTTTTACCTTCATTATAGCTAAGTACATTATTTCAATAATTACTTCAAGCATGAAAAATAAATAAAATATAAAATAAAAATAGGTAAATAAGAATTAAAAGTACTTGTTATGAGGATAATATAATACCTATTGATTTGCGATTACAATAACTATTATTGTTATTACATAATCTAATAACATTTGTTCAGTTTTCTGAGTATATTTATTAATATGTTACCAGCAAAAATAATTATAACCTTTAACTTTTTATATATAAATAATTACTTTTAGTTTTATACTCTTTTGAACAATTATCTCATTTGTAAATAAGCTAATTTTACTGTCACATATTATCCGTTAAAACTAACCTAGACTACACCCCTGTATGCTTCGTTTGTAAACTCTCACAAACCAATGGTATTTTTCGTATCCTTCGAACATTGTCTATATTTTGCGGATGACCATTAATAGTTTTAAGTTTTTAAATAATATATCTACATTTTTAGTTTTTAAAATACTCTATGAATAATATCATACTAGGTAAATGTACAGATAAATATTTATTAAAAATCAAATATGTGTAATGCCAGAAAGCTTAGGAAACAAGGGTGTCAAAATAGTAGTTTTACACGTTTTGTACATTGTCACGTCTGCACTTAAATAGTGTTAGTAATAATAATACTTTTTTATATCTGTAATATGCTTTTACAGTTTAATATAAAACTAAAATACGATTTTTGTTAGTTATTAATATAAAAAATGCAGAACCAACACCACTGTACACGAATGGGTGAGCGGGTGGGTCAATACCACTTTACGCCCACCCACGGGTGGGTAAAAATGTTTCTGTTTATTTGGTCACTACACGTTTCTGTTTTTATTATTTATTTATTTATTTTTTTACATATTTGAACGAGAATGGCATATTATACTGAGTAATCAAACGTCGTTGTTAGACTGAGAACACTCTTTACATCATTAGGAGAGATAAAATAAATGAGTAGATATACAGGGTGTTCAATAAAACAGATTCAACATTTTTAGATGTTATTGTACACATAAAAATGAGCAAAACACCAAAAACACGAAAAAAACCAAAATTATTTACTGTACCAAAAACACCCCTTCATTTTTCGTATTACTTTATTCATAACGTCACTTGGTGAATTGAAGAGACACACCATTCATCACTTCTACTCAAACACCCTTCAACGAGATGACACACAGCCCTTGGCCACTCTCACCCGTACCCCCTTCCCCGTGTACATGATGTATGACACAATGATTCACTAGTAGAGTCCAGAGTGTGTTTATCACTCATAGCTTATATTACTACAGTGAAACGATTGTCATAAAATTAGTAAGTCACATTTATTAATATTTTATTAATTAAATACTAGAGGAAATAATAATTAATTAAAGTCTCTTTGTAAGAATGAATGCAGGTTTGTTTTACTTTGGGCCTGCCCTTTTGGCCAAACTATTTATTTATTTACAATGACATTTTGTAAATTACTTAATTTACTTTAGCCTTTAAAAATCCATACTCCATTTAAAAAAGTGATGCTATAAGTTGTTCTCTGTAAAATAACAAAAGAATCATACGCTTTTACAAAATTAACGAGATTAACTTGTTGTAAGTTGTTAGGTACCTGCATTTTACGAGTAGGCCTATTACTATCAAAAAGTACGTTTTTACAAAATTAACGAGATTAACTTGTTGTAAGTTGTTAGGTACCTGCATTTTACGAATATTACTATAAAAAAATACGTTTTTACAAAATTAACGAGATTAACTTATTGTAAATTGTTAGGTACCTGCATTTTACGAATATTACTATCAAAAACTACGTTTTTACAAAATTAACGAGATTAACTTATTGTAAGTTGTTAGGTACCTGCATTTTACGACTATTACTATCAAAAAGTACGTTTTTTCAAAATTAACGAGATTAACTTGTTGTAAGTTGTTAGGTTCCTGCTTTTTACGAATATTAATATAAAAAAGTACGTTTTTACAAAATTAACGAGATTAACTTGTTGTAAGTTGTTAGGTACCTGTTTTTTACGAATATTACTATCAAAAAGTACGTTTTTTAAAACTAAAAGCTATTAAAAACAACACTAATTCTTTGCATGAGGAAATATCCAATTATTGTACGATATAATTCTAGTTAAAATAATGTTTTTTATGAAGAAAAATATCAGTGGATTGTTATGTATGATTCTGAAGATTTCAAAGTGCACTATTGATAAACTGTACACAATATGAATAATTTAACAATACATTATAAATATATTTTAATAATGAATTAAATTAAACATGTCTTTGTTGGTTAAAAACAAATTATAGCAATTATCAAGGTTAGGACTACAAAAGTCATATCTTATATCTTTGATGTATTGTAAAAATATAAATGAAACGATTTCTTTGACGCTACTTTGACTTACGGCAGGACAGTTATCTTTTGTCAATATAAATTTGTGGTTGGAAACAAATTAAAAGTATTGTAATGATACAAATTAGAGATGTTGATAAAACAACTATTTTTAAATTGTTTAAGGGCGTTCTCTAATATTAATTCATTTTATATGAATTACTATTACGGTGATGTTTTTGAAAATAACGATTTTATAAAAAATTATGGTAAATATGGTTAATAAAGGGCTATAAATATAATCTTTGAAAACAAATTCAATAATTTACGGTTAAGAAAAGTATATATCGTTACTGGTGTGTATGCCTTGCTAACGAATTTTTTAAACATAATTTATAATGTTAATTAGATTATCTTTCAAACTATAAAGTTCATATTTAGTCAACTTTCTTCTGGAAAAAGATTATTTATTTATATTAAGTAAAGATCTGGCTTTGTATATTTGATTTAACTTTTTATTGTATATATGCAGTATATACAATTCATCTACTACATTAAAAATAATCCGAATAGAAATTACATATGTGTTTAGACGCTTTATGTTTTAATTAGTAAAAATGAAGTGGGCTCAGCTATAGCCAATTGAAGGATAACATAAGTAATTCAGGGATATTTTGATTTATTACTATAATAAAAATATATTAACTAACTGGATATTTTAAACTATTTTACAAACAACTAAAATTAAGAAAATCAGATTTAAAACAGTATATATTAACAAAATTACAGTACATATTTAAGTAATAGTGAGTATTTAAATAATTAAAAATATGAATATTTAAGTAAATGATGGGATGATTTTTTTAATTATTGCATGGAAGGTTGTAGAATTCTTTTACAATATGTAAAGAACTATATAAAATTAATTGATAATTTATTGAATGTTAAAATTAATGTTTTTATAAAATACTTAGTGCTTTCCGATTTCACCATAAACTTAAATTTAATTCTAAAACATCATTTAATTCTACTAATTAATTATAATTATGACATGTAAATGAATTAATTTATAAGTAAAATTTATAAAACATTTAGTATTTGAACATTCTGTAATACATTGTTCCTTTGCAAGAATGAACAATGTAAAGGATACGTCGAAAACTAATATCATGGAATGGGATTTTATGAAGTACAGGACTGCATTGTTACTAGTACAACAGAACAATATCCTGGAATCTGCTGCCACAGGCAATGTGGGATTTGTTGAATGGCGGGTTGAGGATTACTATGTATTGTGTTTCTTCCGCTGACTCACCACTGGGACCAGCATGAACATATTGGGGTTTCAAATGTATTATTTAAAAATATTTGTGAGTGTAAATGCTGGTTCTTGAAGCATAACAATTTTAAGGCTTAACGAAATGATTTCACATATTTTTTAGTAATTGATTACATTGATCATAACATACTTAATAAATGGTTCTAAAGTATTGGCACAAACTTTATCCCATATTAAACAGTAAAAATTAAAAACTTTGGAAATTACCAGTTTAAATCCCAAATATGTTTTTTTGCCGTAAATAAAAAGCAAGTCAAGTTAGAAGCATGCGGCTTTTACTAAAATATTTTAAATTGTAATTTACACATTTCTTTAAAATTTAATCAAAATCATTGTACCAGTTTTTTTAAATTCCAGTTTTGTATATATTTTTTAAATAAAAAACTAAAAATTCAAAAAAGTAAAAAATCGTCTGCAGATATTAGCCGAATACACCTACATATCAAATGTCATAAAAATGTATCCATCAGTTTGGTCTCCAGTGAACTCTACATACACACAGACAGGCAAAAATACCGATAGACATTAACACTTTTTTTCGAAAAAAACACTTCTTTCGGGTTCAGGGGTTCTTTCTTTAGTCACCATTTCAATTGGGCCTGCAGACCTGTTTGAAATTTAGTCAATGAGTGAAATACCGTCCGTTCGCTCAGAGGGGACTTGAACCTTGGAAACGCCTTCCGAAGTCCGAAGCAGTCGCTATTGTTGTGCGGACTTTAAAGCCTCTACGTCTCCCCAAACATAACAGAGCCACCTCCAAAAGGTTCCATTTGAGCATATCACACTTGAGAATACCGCCCCTCACTTCTTCTTCAAACTTACATCCGGAAATATTGAGCTTGTTAGTATAGTTTCATCTGAAAATAAAACTAGTTTTCATTGTTGAAGAGTCCAATTAACGTGATCACGAGGAAATGCAAGTCGAGCATTATTAGTAAAAAGGTGCTGCCTGGTGAGACGTGACCCTTTGGCTGCCCTTCCTCTGGCTAACCCTACTCTGTTAAGACATCTCCTCACTTTATTACTGGAAACGTGTAGATTCACATTCCTACAGATATTTCCTGGTAGTGAATCTAAACTAATTAAGAACTTAAAACTAATCGTCCCATTGGCTTGTCACTCTAGGCCAGCCTTGTCGTAACCTTTCTAAAAAATCAAGAATATTAGCCCTTTACATTCTGAATGTATATATATATATATATATTGTCACTCTAGGCCAGCCTTGTCGTAACCTTTCTAAAAAATCAAGAATATTAGCCCTTTACATTCTGAATGTATATATATATATATATATATATATATATACATATACATTTATACATATGTATTTATAATACATTTATATGTTTTAAAATGAATATATATGGGTGATCCAGTTAGAAGTTTCAATTTAAAAATTAAATATGCAGTGTAGTTTATTTACCTGGTATATTTTTATTCAAACACTTACATGTTAGACATTTGCATTAAACATGTCTAATGCAGCCCTACGGACTTTTGCTGTTTTGTTGAAATTTTTCTTCGCTCTCTCGATCAATCGTTTTGGAGTTTATGTTTGAATCGACATTTTTACTGATCGGTCACTCCAAGGACGTACTGATCATTGAACACCCATTACTGCATTACTGAACCTGTTACATTAAATGTAACAATCAGTTCTTTTTCTCCTATTTTATGATTTGTAGTTACCAAATCATTTAGCAGTGCTCGAATCATGTTAGTACAGTAATGTTTCCCCTACTTTGAAACATGGTCTTAACAATTATTAAACACGTTCTTTACTGGAATAACGCTCCATCACAAAAAATGTCACTAAACAACAATGCCTAATTACAAAATATCAGCTGTTTATATTGCATAAGAGAACAGTGTTACCAACTTAAAATTATAACCTCGAACTGAATTAATGTATATTTTAATAATAATAAAAGCCACCTGGCTTTTATTTAATTTATTTTTTTACGCTATTTAATAAACATCTGACTTTATACATATATTTTAAAATTTTTTCCATTTAATTAATTTTTTGTACCCATTAAGAACACATTATATAACTTGTTGTTACTTTATCCATCGTACTTGCGATGGACACAAAATCATCTGTTAATGGCCTTTGTTAATGTCACTGTACGAGTTAACGTTACAACTTAATCTAAAATACCTAATTAATTATAGTGCAGTTTATTTAGCATTTACATCACATTTGACAATGAGAAAACACTATGAGTAGCATTGTGTTGCGTTTATTAGATAATCAAGACCACATATTACATCGGTTAAACATATTTGGTCTATTATTTATCTCCACCACCAAGCTAAATTAGTATATGATGAACAAAAATTAAATACCTACAATTAAATCAGTTTGGTTAGCAAGCAGTATCTATTATTTTATAGAAAATATTAGTATCATGAAATACATAACTAGTATAGTAAAAAAAGGTACATAAGTATATACAATTGGTTGCCATTTAAATAATATATTCATGTACACAACTACGTATGAACAGTACAATAGGTAATTTAGACATGCATGTTATTACACAAGGCTCAGTGTACACTTACTGTGTGTGCATACATAATGGACGAGTACGGATGAACGCTTTCTATCCGCTGAACCGTGAACTGGGTCTGAATAAATAACGGGCAACGATTTGCTAATACTGCACCAAGAATATAATATAGCGGAACTTATTTCAGCATAACTATTGCGTTTGAATATTTAGGTTATAAAATAATAAATACTGGTAAACTTATTTATTTTTGTTACCATGTTTAACTATTATATTTATTATGTAAAACTAGGTTTTTTCTTAAGCTATGAGTAATTTTATAATTCAATTACTAGGCTGGAAACGTTGGTTTTATAAGAAAATATTTTGCTACTGAATTATATTTTATATAAAGTAGTCAGAAAACAAATTATAACCAAGTATTAATGATGCATGTATTTCAATTTTTCTATATAATTCCCAAA
This sequence comes from Stictocephala bisonia, assembly GCA_035578905.1. Classification (NCBI taxonomy): domain Eukaryota; kingdom Metazoa; phylum Arthropoda; class Insecta; order Hemiptera; family Membracidae; genus Stictocephala; species Stictocephala bisonia. Next base: position 758,734 of record JAQJVL010000245.1, on the reverse strand, counting down.
ATACATTTTTATATTTAGGCCAGACATTTGGTTAGTTAGTGAGGTCTGCTTACAGCTGGTTTGAACTACATTAAATTTTACATGGAACTACACTCGCCCTCCACAATGTACCACAAAAGAAATTATAATTAGAGGTAAAAAAATTTTGCATTAAATGAGAAATCTGTCAGTATATACATAACATTTATTATTTAAACAAAAGTTCATTTAATTAAATGTGTTTGTTGGACGTTAAGTTAAGACTTTTACAATATGTTTGTATATTCACAAATATAAATATTTTTTTATGACCATTTCAGCTTTGTTAGAGAACTTTTAAAATGGAATATAAATAAATTAGTCAGTATTTCCAATACAATGCTTGAATTGTACTTTTAAACTCTGACAGTATATATCAATAATTTGTTGAATACACTAAGAATTCTCTGAAAATATATGTACGGTATAGTATTCAAATACATTCCATATTATGTATAAACAAATATGACTTTTCGTTACAGGTGAATACAGTTTATTCTTGTCGGGGCTTCAAAGGTATTTATTAGTAAGTAGTACTATATTTAAGTATATTGTTTATCACTCAACTATAATAATAAAGCTATCTGTATAGTAGTATACAAATAAAATTACTAATATTTACTAAGTTTTATTATTTTCATTTAATAAAAATATTACACTAAAAACTACCATCTACAATTGATTACATATAAAATTTTTGTTTTGTATTGAATTGAATGCAAAATTTGGCACTGGTCGCGCAGTGCTGTAGTCCAGCTACTTGGGGACAATGTGTTGTGGAGGTTGTAGGCGACAGGTTGATACTCCGTTTTCTTAACAACATGGCGTCCACTCAGTGATTACTATCGGCGTGGATACTACTAGATAAGTCTAGGGTGCCCATTTCGGGTAGTAGTCAGTGTCTGGATGTTGTCTAGGAGAGAAAAATAAGTATCAGGATTGTCAGTTAGATGAAAATTAGACCAATACTACATGGTTAGGATTCCACAGAACGCTGTACGTCCCTTAGTTGACCAGCGTATTGGGCTGTTATTAAATAGCCCTTTCTTAGGAACGGTCGAACTCAGTTAGTAACCAGACTTCACACTACACAGGTCATCCTCACTCATTCTACACCCATGTAATCATTCGTATTTGCCTTAAAATACGCAAAAAGTTCTGTCGGCGTCTCATATATAAGGATGTAAGAAAAACTTCTTTATTGAGATGAAATTTAGGAAACATTGCCCTTTCTTACATTTATCATCTAAATGTAAGTATTTTGTTTACGTAATGAGCAGGTAAATTAAATAATCAAAATAGATTTACTTGGAGCGTAATTGGCCAGCGATGATGAGATTCCTAATATTATTTTTGTATTTACCGTGTAGCAAACAATAAGTTATATTAAGATTTTTTATTTGCGTTTTTATTTTTTATGTCAGTCAAAGTCATGTAACAGGGATCACAAGTTTAAAACAATAATAATGTTAAAAAAAATAATAATTATAAATAAATAAACAAATAAATACCTGGCAAGAAAATATATTGTCAGACTTTATCTAATGCAATAAAATCATATAATTTGACAAGAGAAGGCGTAAATACATAAATAAACTATAAGTTAGACCGGAAGTGGTCGGTTTACGAATACATTGACCTTTAAATAACAAAAGAGTAGTTTCAACGGCCAAAACCGTTACTGTCTGCTATCACAATACAATGGAGAGAAGTGACACTGCCAAATATTGTACGTTGGTCTGCATTTTCATTTCTACTTTACGTATGTTAGTTTTTCTATCGGAAATTCTATTAGGTATGTTTATATTACCTTGGGTAAAAAATGAATAAGCGATGTTTTAGTTTTTACATTTTCAAAACCCGTATTGACTTGACTAATCGAAAATTTTCCTTATTAACGTATCTTAGACCTATACCATAAAAGCTTTTTTTAAATTCATAACATATGTTAGTATATTACTAATAATCTAACTTTTCAATCTAAATAAATGATAAATAATGACACATAAGTTTTAATTATAAGAATTATGGAGAAATAAATCACGTAAATTTCAGAGCTGTGACACGTTACTTTTGCAAGTATTTGAAACTGACAGAAAAATCATTTTAAACGTAAATATTATATAATTTATTAAGATATATCAAGTTCATCCCATATATTTTAATAGCTACAGTTTTCACTAAAAAATGTTACTGCCTACCTTTTTTTGTATAGTTTGTATAGTTTTTGTTGTATAGTTGTACTGTCTCAACTATACAAAAAGAAATAGTTGAGGGACCTTTATCTTTTTGGACTTTGCAAACATTTGTAAAACATTTTGAAAACCCTCATAGTTTTCTTTTTTTTTATTTGAATCAAGTACTATCTAATGACCTACTAAGGGTAGGGTAAAACACAACATATACCTAAAAAAAAGTGTAATAATACATCCTGAAGATTTATTCAGAATGGCTAAAGAACTGAAACTATAAAGTGATTTTTTTTTAATTCGAATATAGTGTATTTTTCTAAAAATATTACTTCATCTATAATATTAGTAGCCCTTACTTTTTATCTGAAATACACATTTAAAATACATGAAATACACGTTGGTGTTGGTGGTTTATTTAAGGAAACTTTTATTTTGCTTTTGTATATATATAGAAAGTTATCATTTGTTTGAATATCTTTTACAACATTCAGTTATGAATGGAATAGACTACATATACCAATGAGAACGTTGTTTTCTTTCTATGGCATAAGACTTGGTTTAATCTCGTGGTTAAAAAACGAATCTTCACCACTCATGAATTCTTGAACATGATTCGGCCTTGTTTGCTTAAAATATTACATTTACACCCTAAATTTTATTTACATTAAATATACAAATAAATATATTCTGATAAAGTAGTGCTGAAAAATATATAATACCGTTTCTAGAACAAGTGTTAATTTTAATTTGTAACCCGACAATAATCATCATATTTGTACGTCAAACAACACACATTCATTTTAAATAAAAAATAAATAAATAAATATTACGAATATTAGTAAACCACATTTACCTTCCTTAGACCAGAGAGATTCACAAAGGGATGGATAAGGTTCTTAACTATTTTATTGTTTGCGTTGACAGTTTTCACGGTCGAGAAACTCGTGACGGTTGGATGGAATCACCAAAATGGTGAATGCTGAGCTATAATTGGTCAATTACTATCGGCCGTTACCCCCTAACACCTTTTGTGACAAAATTACACCGTGAAAAATTATCTCAGAAACAAAATTAACCTGTTCATTCGTAAGTGTGGTGAGCCTTTCAGTTTTGCTTAAACATTTTAATTATTCCTGTGTATTCATAAACCAACCCTTGTAACGAACTTTAAAATATAATCACCTTCATCCTTTGAGTTTAAACTGTGACATTGTATCAGTTATAGAATCCTCCAAAATAGAATGGGTTTGTTAATAATATGATAGATATTTTACAACCACACAAAACTTAAAAGAGACAATCAGTTAATTATACATAGTACTGTTACTATTTATATGTCTGGTGCTTTAGAATGATATCTTGTTTAATATTTTAAGTACACGCACGTTAAAAAAATAATAGCTGATTTGTGTGAGTGTGTTTGTTTTTTTAATGTAAATATATTATCTATGGTATTATGTTAAGAAAACATTAATGTAATAAAGCACTAAAATTAAAGTTCTCCTTTTTTCAATAAATGTATTATTATTTTATAAATAAATACAGACACTATTTATTTTTGTATTTGTGGGTTGTATGCAATTTCCGATATCCGAATTACTACCATGAGTCTGAGAAATAGATTAGTTGCTTACGTACCAAGACCTAAGCTTACGTTGTATAAGAAATTCTTTACATATCTTGCACCAAAATTTTTTATCTGTTTACCCTATAATATAAGGCTCATCGAGAAAAAAAAAATTTTTTTAAACCCTTAAATCTTATCTTCTTTACCACGAAAATCTCAGTGTGTTTTATGACTGTTTCGTTTAGTTGTACAAAACTTTGTACAAGTTGTGAGTTATCTTATGTAAGTACTGTTTAGTTATAAACAAGATTCCTTTAATTATTGTAAACAGCAGTGTATTCAGTGTATCGTTGTGAGTCCCTATAGTGGTACATTTTTTAATGCAGGTTTTATCTCTTGTATTACTTATTTCACTTTTTAAGGCAGCCATCAGCCCTTCTAGAGTTTTTCTTTAGTTGTAAGTTTCATGTGTACCACCCGACACAGGTTAATAACTTCAGGGTGCAGACTTTTTTAGTCATAAGTTCTCATTTTATGTGAAGTATGTATGTATATTGTTTTTGACTAATAAAGATTTTCATTCATTCATTTTCTGTGACTTTTCTTGAAGGTTAGGTTAGGCCAAGTTATATTGGGTTAAGATAGTTTGGGTTAGGTAAAGTTAGATTATATTATGATTACTTAGGTTATGATATATTAAGTTAGGATGTGTCAAGTTAGGTTAGTTCAGGTTCGGTTATGTAAGGTTAGTTTAGCTTAGATTAAGTTGGAATAGGTTAGGTTACGTTAAGTTAGGATGTCTATAGTTAGGTTAATTAAGATTAAGTCATGTCAGGTTAAGTTAGGTTTATATATGAATGAAGCAACTCAAAATAAATCATTGTTTAAAGGAAGAAAACATTCAAATACGGTGGTTTTGTATTAAATAGTGAGAAATAATGTTATCATTTATATTTTCACGACCTGGATAGTGATTGGATTTGTTTAGTCTATCTAGTAACACAGTAGAACAACAAATGCATGTATTATTTCAACAGCTGGTGTAACACATTGTGGAACAAAGAACTCCCACATCGTGTACATATTGGAACATAGTGATTTTAATGGACATCTCTGGTTATTCAATATGTATTATTTACTCTGGCCTCCATCAGTTTCACATTACTCGTTATTACGCGCCTTGTTATTACGCACCAAGCAATGTTTAATACTACACGTCATTAATTATTATGCCTTTAAATATGTTAACAGATTAACATATTCACACTGCTCCGTTATATTTTTTTCATTTGAATTTACATACATTTTATAAGAGGCATTTGATTTTGAAATCAGACTATCAGCGTTACAAAAGGTGTTTTATTTATGAACTAGAAAGTACTCTGTGTATATTTTAAAACTAAAGTTCAGTTCTTAGTTTAATTCAGTAATTCGTACTTAAATTTTATAATAAATAAGTTAGAAAATATAATGATTTAAACAATACTTTTCTTCTTACAATATACAAGAAAAATCTATATTTTTTAGTAGTTTTGTTCAATCAAGTAACATATATGAAGTCAAAAAAATACTGATGGGTAGTTGTTAGGGGCCAGATTTAGCGATGGACGAGATTTAAGAATCAGGCTTGCCTGTTAGCTCGATTGTTGCCATATATGTGAACACTACTAGAGAACACTGTCTAAAACATACTAATACAGAAGTCTAGGGTGTCCATGTTGGGTGGTAGTCTGGTTATGGGTGTTGGATATGGAAGAAAACTGAGTATCAGGCTTTTCAATCAGCTGAAAATCACTCAAATACTACATGGTTCGAATTCCATATAAATTTGTGGGTCCTTACTTGCCCTTGATTTTGGGCTATTAATAAATAGCTATTTTAAGGAAAAGTTAGTAACATTGACTACATTCCTTCATCTACACTATCAGTCTCATACCCATATGATAGGCGTCTTAATAATGAATTATGAATAACAACTTTATTACATGCCTATAAATGTTCGTAATTAATGTAGTTTACTAGTTTAGAACAATCTATTTACCCCCATACTTTCAATAAATTCTATTGAATTGCAAGTATTTGTATATATAATAATTCAGAATATATAAACTATTTGTGGTCCCTAAACCAAATAGAGGTCTAAAAAGATGTTGTAAAAGACTTCTTCAAAAGATTTTCCAAAGAACTACTTACGGATAAATGTTTGTCTGAAGTAACTGCATCTCGTGACAGAACACCTAAAGAGCGGAATCATCTGGTGGAACTGCGCAAACAACTACAGGACCGCATGGAGTTGGGTGAGGTCAATCTGACGATCAGGTACATAAATGGGACTCCAAAGATTGTTACCAAGGCAAAAAACTAATATCTTCCAACGGCAAGGCAAGCTACCACATCTATTATCAGAACGTCAATGGCCTGAGATCAAAGCTTCATGAGCTACGTCTTTCTTTGTCGACATGTGTACATGATGTGTTTGTGCTTACGGAAACTAATCTGCAGCCATATTCCTGCAGCTTGGTTTTCCTGGCTCATATACAGTTTACAGAAATGATCGCTTCCTCGAGGCTTCTGGCAAGTCTAGCGGTGGAGGAGAGTGCTCATTGCCGCTTCTAAGCTTGTCAGCCCAACTGAAATCAGCATTCAGTCCGAGCTTGAAATGCTTTGTGTATCCTTAACCCCTCGTCCAAACTACAAAACACTTCTGGTGGGTGTGTACATCCCTCCTGCCTCGACTCTTCAAATATATATAGATTTCTCTCACAGTATTGAGGAAGTACTGGTGACATCTCGTTTTGATTGCATCCAAATTCTGGGTGATTTTAACGTGCCGGTCTCCAGCTGGGTTGACCTTGTTGTGCCTTCTGTGCTATCGCCACTGTCAATACTATCTCAAACAGCTGCGATGTTTTCGCTATTACAGGTAAATGAGATCCAAAATCAAAGGGGGGTCCTGCTTGACTTGATATTCACGTCGTCATCTGAGGCGCATGTTTTCTCTGAAAATGATCCAGTTGTGCAAGAGGATATACACCACCCTGCATTAAACTTCGTTATGGATCTCCCTGCACCAATTACTGCAACATCTAGGTTTATGAAACATTTAGTTAAATGCAACCTTGACCAGGTATATCATGACTTAGCATTGGTCAATTTTGATGAAATGATATCTGAGTATAGTGTCAACTCATCTTTTGAGAAATTCATTTCTACCATAAGGGACACAGTTATTAAGCATTCACCTTTAAAGAAATTTGGACCGTAAAAATTTCCTAAATGGTTTTCTCCCCAACTTAAGCAGTTGACCATAATTAAAAAAACTCTTCATAAGCGTTACAAGCAAACTCTTGGTGACTCTGCATATCAGGAGTTCTCCTTAGCTACATCACAGTGCAAGGCCTTGTCTAGAGAATGTTTTGCTAGTTATGTCAACCACGTCCAAGGTGTTCTTCCTCAAAACCCAAAAATTTTTTGGTCTTATGTAAAGGCTTTACAGGGTTCCAACCCATTGCCATCTACTGTTCACTTTGAGGGATCAATGTCTGTTGACGATGAATCCTCTTCTAACCTATTTGCAGACTTTTTTCATCAGTATTTGGTGATTGCGATGATGATCTTGAACCACCACGTTGTAATCTTCCCTCCTGTCTGGGAACGTATTCCTTTTCCTTAGTTGAAGTTTCTGAGGTACGACATATACTCTCGACTCTTGATGTTAAAAAAGGGTGTGGCCCTGATTGTATCCCACCAGCTGTTGCAAGGCACTGTTGTCAATTGTTGGCTTCTCCTCTGACTAGACTCTTCAACATATCACTGTTGGCTGGCGTCTTTCCAGACATTTTGAAGACTGGCTACATTGTTCCGATCCACAAGAAAGGCCCCATCAGTGACGTCAAGAACTACCGGCCTATATCAATTCTGCCAGTCTTTGCAAAAGTGTTTGAGAGGATTGTCCTTTCACGGATCAGCTTTATGGTCAACCAGTTCATTACACCAGCCCAACATGGATTTAGGAAGGGGCGATCCTCTGTCACAAATCTTATGGTATTTGAGACATATGTATTTGACGCTTTTGAAGATCGATGTCAGGTTGATGTTGTTGAGCTTGATTTTGAAAAGGCCTTTGATCGTGTGAACCACAATATTCTTCTGAACGAATTACAACTCTATAATATTCGTGGGAGCTTACTCCATTGGTTTTGGAGCTAATTGCACGAGCGTAGACTTCAGGTTAGGTACAATGGTGAATTCTCACGTGATTTCATCGCTACCTCTGGAGTGCCCCAGGGATCATTGCTCGGTCCTTTGCTCTTCACCATTTTCATCAATGATGTCGTCAAGGACCTTCACTGCGGCTTCCTGCTGTTGGCCGATGATCTCAAGATCTACCAGAGGGTCTCTTCCGTGGAGGATTCGAGCATTCATCAAGATGGCATTGACTCTGTCTCCCAGTGGTGCTCATTAAACAAGATGAACCTGAACGTTGACAAGTGCGTCTGCATTACCTTCCATCGCATTTTGAATCCCTTGCAACGTGAGTACCTTCTGGATGGAAGAGTGTTAACCAGGTCTTCAGAAGTGAGGGACTTGGGTGTGATACTGACTTCAACTCTTAGCTGGGAACGCCAAGTTCAATCTGTTTGCAGTAGGGCACTACGAAGCCTCGGCCTCATTCATCGGCTTGCTTCAACCTTTTCTAACCTTTACTCACTGAGATTACTGTACTGTTCTCTGGTCAGACCACATCTCGAGTACTGTGACGTCATTTGGTCTCCGCATCAGCTTTACCTCAAGGATGAGATCGAGTCTGTTCAACGTAGATTTCTTCGTATTGTGGGTATCCGTCTTGGCTTCAGATATCAGGACGTACCTTTGGAGGAGGTATCGTCTATGCTCCTCCTTCCACCCCTTGAATTCAGGCGTTTCAATCATGATGTGGTCTTATTCCAACGCCTTGTTATTTCGGAGCTGGACTGCCCTGCACTACTTGAGAGAGTCAGCTTCAGGACTCCCTCTGGAACCAGATCTCGGGACCTATTTGCCAGGGTGCCTGCCTCTTTAAATTACTTATTGAACAGCCCTATTCAGAGAATCCAGAGGCATGGAAATCTAATCCCTGGTAGTGTCGACCCTTTCAACTACAGTGGATCGGCTTATAAGAGACGTCTCCATCAGCTCCAGGACTGATTTTAGCACGTGCTTTTGTCGTTATTTATTAATATGCCTGTGCATTTATCTGTGTTTTGTTATGTTTGTATTTTTGCTGTATCTTTTCAAATTCTATACTTATACAAGTCTGTTTGTTTTGCTCATATATTTATTAATGTTATTTATTTGAAACTTGATTATTTATTGTATCTAGCTCTAGTTAGCATTCTCTCTAGCATGTTTTAGAATTATTATATAAATTGTAAAGGAATAACACTGTGGCTTTGCCGTTGGAAAGATAAATAAATAAAGAAATAAATAAAACGTTACGCTTTACCAATACATAATGAATGGATACTGTTATACGTAATTCTATAAACACACGAGTGTTTTGTCATGGCAACTAGTGATACAGTTTGATGAGTTTATTGAGTATTTGTGTTAATTGACTCTAGCCTTGTTAGTTTTGTCAATTTAATTTCATCTTTTTGATTAACTGTGTAATAAACATATTTAGTTTGAGTTTGAATAAATCTAATTTGTTGTTTTCTTTATTTAAATATGGCAATAAATAATATTTATTTGTTTAGGAAGAGTAGGGATTATAAGGATTGACAATTAGCTTAAATCAGCCCAATAGTACTCTGTGCGGATACCAACTAAACTGTAGGTCCCTTAGTTTCCCTTGTTGCTGGGCTATTAGTAAATATCTCTTTTTGAGGAAAATTCCACCTTAGTGACAATAGCTAAACTCGTTTATCTACACTTAACACTCTTGTTCGTCCCACATATTCGTCCGTATCCCTATGACTAGTGTCTTGAATACTTCTTTGTGATATCAGCTGGGAACATTATCAAGTCTCACCATTATTATAAGTTTTTGTGTCTGTATATCCTCAGCAGTCACTCCTCCTCTGAGGCTAATGTGGATAACGGGATATCCCAAGGTTCAATTATTGGGCCAATTCTATTTCTCCTATATGTTTTTTTACATCTTGTCCTCTAGTGTTGTCCAGTTTAAATAGGTATTACGTTTTTGGCCACTACCTCACCAGTCCATTTACATTAATTAGAAATTAATGTAATGTTCATTTTCTGTACATTACATTAATTTAATTTAAATGAATGTAAATTAAATTAGATGCCACAAAAATGTACAGCTATTCAAATAAATTATTTTATTATATTAAATAGATTCAAAGAGATTTAGTAAATTTATGTAGCTGAGTGTAAAGGAATAATTAAATAATGTTTTATACAAAATTATATTTTTTGTATCTTTACTGCTTGGCATTTTAAAAATGGTCTACTTCATAACTTTATTAAAACTACCCAAGTTTGTAAGGTTTTATCGTTTAATACTTTTGAAAATTAATTAAATTAATCAGAAATTAATGAAAATAAATAAATATAATGGTATTAAGATTAACATTACAGCCATCCAATAAATTGTTATATAATATTGTTAAATTGTGTTATCATATTCGTTGCTCAAGTTCGTGTTCCACCTGTTTGATATCGCTGTTTACAGTCGTTTTAAGGTGCAATCGTCTACCGTTACTGTAATTTGCACCACAATAATCGATAGTAGGAAATAAATGGGTGTCGTTGTACAAGGGGGTAGTTAGCTGATGCAATGGGTGGGTACGACGGCCTTCGGTCACGCACGTACGTTGTTTCTATTGAGGTAGGTTTGGAAATTGCAAACATAATCTGCAACACAAACTTAACGGTATGTGAATTGAAACATTTTTCAAAACAAATATTTTTTTAGCAATGGAGAACCTGCTTTAATTGTAGGTGTTTAAACGAACCTTTTTTATATTTTTTATAAAATATCGTTGATGTTTGGAAAGCATTTACATGACTACAAACATATGAGATCATTCATATTCAAAAACTACTAGGTGATTCAACCACGCTTTCCTGTGGCTTAAACTGATATTAAAAATAGACGTCATTTCTATTTTAGATGTTACAAAAATAAAGGTTGACTATTTACTTCATTTATCTTAAATAAAGTAACTAACAGTTCTTTTAATAAACAAACATTCATCAGGTCACAGTAATAAACTTGCACAATGTGAATTAGATATAATTTTTACATAAATCAGCTGGTAAGAGTAGAATTATCTCAGAACTGACATTTATTTTCATTTATGAAATGTAGTTAAATCAGAAAATACTTAAATTTCCCTGTAATGTATATTTAACAACACGCTTTTAGAAAAATGCTAAATTTTGAATGTATTTCAAATGAATATATTCTGGACTTTTGGAATAAAGAATTATATACACGAACGGAAGTTGGATTTTCTTATACATAAATAGTTATATACGTAACATAGTTTTAAAAAATAACAATTTCTGTAACGGATTTTAATACATGCCTATACACTATTATATAATTCGATTGTCGGCACTGGTGGCGCAGTGCTGTAACCCAGCTACATGGGGACAAAGTGTTTGGGAGATTGTAGGCGATAGGTTCCATGCTCGGTCCTCTTAATACCGACATGGCGTCCGCTTGGTGGTTGCTATCGGCGTGGACACTACTAGAGAAGTCTGGGGTGTCCATGTTGGGTGGTAATCATTGTGCGGATGTTGTGTGGGGGAGATAACTGAGCATCAGGCTTGTCAATTAGCTGAAAATCAGACCAGCACTACGTGGTTCGGATTCCACGTAAAGCTGTAGGTCCCTTAGTTGCCCTGGCTGTTGGGCTATTAATAAATTGCCCTTTCTGAGGAACAGTTGAACTCAATTAGTAACCAGACTACACTCATCTACACTCATCCTAACTCATAAAACCATTCATATTCGCCTTAAAATACGCACAACGTTGTGTCGGCGTCTCATATGTAAGAATGTAAGAATGTAACCCTTATGCAATGAAAATAAAATTATTCCTTTCTTAAACAAATTTTGAACGGGAAAGAAGTCATTTTAAGTTGCAATTCCTAATTTTACCATTTACAATTTAATTTACAGTAAGTGCATAAATAAATTAAATGAGTGAGAAAAATTTAATTTGTTCAATAAAACATATTTTATTAAAATATAAAAGTATGTTATATATTTAATATACTTTTATAGCATTACTTAAAAATAAAATTTTTATATTTTTTCTATATATATGTAGCTCAAATGTTTTCTTTAATACTCGTATATAAACCATAAGTACTTTATATGAGCACTTTAACCCTTCCGATTTAAATTAATAATTTTAGGTTGAAGAAAACGGAAATTATATCCCAATTTTAAGCGTGCTTTTTAATGTTAAAGTAATGTCGATTGATATATCTTTTAAATAAAGTATTAATTTTAAATGTTGCACAGAAAAAAAAGACGAAACTTTTGCAGAGAGACAATAAATACGTTGTTTCTAGTAAGGTATTTACTGTAAATTTACTATTGCATCAAATTATTTTTCATATTTTCATTCACACGTTTGTGATGAACAAAGGCCTTTAGTGTAACAGAGAGGGGTGGTTAACGGGAATTTAAGGAATATAAATGAGAAGGGCCAGTCACAATGTAGCCAAGTGATGCATGGCCTACCTATAATATGCTTTATCTCCAATTACCTCTATCGAAGTGCCATCTTTAATTAGGCCTACTGTTTAATTGGAAAGGATTCTGTAAAAACTACGATAAAAGGTAATCTCCAATGATTTATTCCTTTTCCAATTTATAACCTGAAACACTCTCAAGAAATAAAGTAAATAGAATTTACGTAATATAAAGAGTTTTTTTTAAATTACATTTTAAATAAAATTCTGTAAACTTAACTGTATATCATTTAGAAAAGGAGGTATTTTGTTAAATTATTTAACTATTTGTTATATATTTGTTACTTATGTTGGTATTGTTTACCGAATGAAAGTATTTTGAAATTTTGAGAAATATAGTAAACTACAAATATGTATTTGTGATTTTTTTAAATTTCAGAAGTAATAAATTCTTAAATGGTAAAATATGTAAACATGGATATTTAATGACATGTACAGTATTATATATTAATTTCTTTCCAAACCTATCTCAATAGAAACCACGTACGTGCGTGACCGAAGGCCGTCGTGCCCACCCATTGCACCAGCTAACTACCCCCTTGTACAACGACACCCATTTATTTCATACTATCGATTATTGTGGCGCAAATTACAGTAACGGTTGATGATTACACCTTAACACGATTGTAAACAGCGATATCAAACAGGTGGAACACGAACTTGGACAACGAATACGATTACGCCATTTTGAAGATATTATTATTTATTGAATCACTGTCATAGGTAGAAGCAGAATATACAACTTAACATAATTATTTGAATACTACACTCATATCATCATTCATATTCGCCATAAAATACGCACATCGTTATGTCGGCGTCTCATATGTAAGAATAACAATATTTATCTGATTTTCAACTAAGTGACAATGCTGATAATTCTCTTCCCTATTCAACATCCGGACCTAGACTACCACCCAATAAGCACACTCCAGAATTCTCTAGTAGAGTCCAGGCCTATCGCAACCATTGACTGGACGCCGTGTCGGTATTCAGAGGACCGTGCACATAACTTATCACAAATAATATTTTCAACAATTTTGTATTGATTTAAAAATTTACTTGATTATTTATCTAAAGTCAGATAATACTTTAAAACAGCTTTACAAGTCTTTATTAACAAATTATGATAACATTTTATTGACTTTACATTTTGGGTGACTTCCGTTAGCTTAAAAACAACCCGTAAACTATAAGAGGTCCATTGAGTCTACCTTTAGCAACTATAATATAGAATTTCATGTAAAAATAAGTTGTAGATTTATAATACAGCTCAACAAAATGTATTTCGATTTGTATTGATTTAAAAATTTATTTTTTATCTCCATCTGTATATGTTTAAAAAAACAAATTACAGCTAAGAAGCGGCCGTAGCTAAGGGACTAAGGTGGTGGCTTGCCACTTAGCTGGTTCGGGTCCGATTCCTGGTAAGACCACAAACAGTTGTTGCCCTGCCACTTCCGTTGTTCACAAGTCACGTTAAGCTTTTAGTCCCCAGATCAAGTGTTAGAGAGGGCTTCTTACCCCTAATTTCGTCTGGTAAATAAGACAATCTTTTAACTTTATGCAAGATTTGTTAAGAAAAACGGTCCGAAAATGTTACTGAATCTAAACTGATCTCCTGGGATATAAGCCTTTGACCTTCGGCTTTGGAAGGGAAGTGCTTACCACCAGTCTAAAGTAAGGCTTACTTTTACAAAGTCACATAGAATACCATGATGCAATTGATTATTGATCAATATGACAATACTGAGCAATAATTGTCTTTTAATAAAGATGTTAAACATATCCTGATCAAATATTTTAAACTCCATTTAAAGTTATATAAAATGTACTGATTTCCTTTAAATAATAGTTATGGTCGTACTAACATTATATAATGAATTTTCAAATTATAAAGATAAATCCCTCAAGGAAAAAAATTGCAAGTACAAAATATGTTTCACAAAAACATAACATACAACTTTTCTATTTTAATGTTAATTAACAACGAAAAGGCACTCAAACAAGTGCATATAAAAGTCGTCTGTAGAATAACTTAGACTTTTTGTCCCACATAAAAGACACTCCAGATGTATCGGCATCAATCAACCTTAGGAAGTAATCCGCCACTAACATTAACACTCCAACAACTCCATCAATCTGTCATTGACACCCGCTGGTTTCCTGATCCAACTCTCCTCGTTTGTAAATGTCTGCGTAAAGTTAGCTTTTTAAGACCTACATTTTAAGTGTTCAGTATCTCTATCTTTAAGATGTACATTTTAAGTGTTCAGTATCTCTATCTTTAAGACGTACATTTTAAGTGTTCAGTATCTCTATCTTTAAGACGTACATTTTAAGTGTTCAGTATCTCTACGTTAAGATGTACATTTTAAGTGTTCAGTATCTCTATCTTTAAGACCTACATTTTAAGTGTTCAGTATCTCTATCTTTAAGACCTACATTTTAAGTGTTCAGTATCTCTATCTTTAAGATGTACATTTTAAGTGTTCAGTATCTCTATCTTTAAGATGTACATTTTAAGTGTTCAGTATCTCTATCTTTAAGACGTACATTTTAAGTGTTCAGTATCTCTATCTTTACTTTCACTACCTCATTTAACCTTTTACTATTTTTAAATTTATTTTCAAAATAAATTGTGGATTAGCATATTACGTGGAAGTATGTAAACGTTGCACTTCAATCGTATGTCACACAAAACAAATTTATATATTGTGATCGTATAAGGTGTTTCGATATCATGGAGTGAAAACATGGACTCTCAGAAACGAAGACGAGAAGAGTTTGGAAGCAATTGAGATGAGGGTTTGGAGGAAGATGGAGAAAATATGATTGGAAGATAGCATTTGAATGAAGAAGTACTGAGGAGAGTGGGTGAAGAGAGGGAATTACTGATAACTGTAAAAAGAAGAACAATTTCATGTGATGAAAAAAGAGAGAGACTGTTGAGAACAGATTTAGATGGAAAAGAGGAAAGGAAGAAGAATATAGCAGATATTGGAGAGTGTAAGAATTGGGAGCATGCCGATAACAGCTATAGAAAGAAATGTTAAAGAAAAACTGGAAAAAGTAAGAAGAAGGTAAGCAGATGGTATAGAGTGTAAGGATCGGTAGGAAGTATCAGACGACTAAAAGACTTGTTCAAAAAAGGGAGGTTGAGTGGGAAGCTCCTACAGGACCTGCCTGAGGGCAGAACATCCTTATTAATGATATCAGGAAACCTCGTATACGTTCCATAGGGATCGAACAAGGAAGGCATTTTATATTATACGATCATTAACCAAAGACAGTGATATGTCTCAGGTGTTAGATTTCAGGCAGATTGGAAGAGATTATTTCTCCTTAGAGAGGAAAAACGTGAAGCAACATGTTCACATTAATAAAGTGACAGAGCCATTTCCAACCCATTGTCTCAAAAGCTTTATGTTTCATTAAAACTGTGTGACGTCGGCTAAAATCACTTTAATAAGCTTAGTCACATAGAGGTAGGTGTGCTCATTCATGAAAAAATTAATGACGTCACATCATTAAAAATACATGTTATAATATTTTTATATTAAAACTTAACTAATGAAATATAGGATATTTAATTTAGAATTGTCAACATAATTACTTTTTCCGGATCAAAACATTATGTTTGTAATATAGTAATGAGCACATATAAAACATAGAACACTTAATTAAAGGTTATGTTATACTAGGAGACATCCCTGCACGCTTTGTGTGCCATCCACGTTACTCGCTTTTCTCGTGATACTTCAGCTAATCACGTGTATAGTCAATTTTCTGTCCACAGTTCTAATAGAAAATCCATTATAATTACGTCATATACGTTTTTGTATTTCTGTCCTACATTTATTTAAAATTTTTAGTTTATGCTTATTTTTTAACAATATTAGAAAGTTTGTATTTATCTGCCTATTTACACGGTATGGACGAATGTAAGTGACAAATGAGTTTAATAAATTTGAATGAATGAGTGTAGTCGTGTTACTAGTTAAGGCCATACGTTCCCTAGATACAGGCAACTAATTAATAGTACAATTGATTGTGCAGGTAAGGCATTTGGATTTTAGCTTGTAATATGTCCACGTAGTATTGCTCTGCTTTAAAAAAAAAAACTAACAAGTCTGAACCTCATATAATCTCATAATATATCCTTTGCACAACACCAGATTCGTGAAAACTATCCCAAATTGACACCCCATATTCCCCTAGTGGTATCTACATCGATGACAACCATTAAGCGGTTATTAGAGTTTGAGAGCTGTAAAAAAGACCGATCGACTACAATATCCTAAACTCTTTTCCCCCAGGAAGTTCGGTTGAAGCAATGTACCACATCGCAGACTCTACATATATCTCTATACCTATAAAAGGCAAATACCACTGACTCATTCATTCATCACTGTAACTAAAAAAGTACTAAGCCTACGAGGCTGAAATTGTGTAGTGTCAAAGGTCTTAGGTTTTAGATGTGCAATAGAAGGGATTTTGAAAATTTCTTTCTAAATTGAAGATGGCAGCTTTTTTAGCGCCAAAAAATTTAATTTCCAAAAACAGCGTTTCTCTAATTGGGCTGTAGCGGCTAAATAAACGGTTCTATAGTAAAACTAACACCATTTTATGTGGCTTATTTGGGACGATCTACAACTTTGCCCCCATGACTCTTTGCTCTATCTCACCTCCTTCATCCTTAGGTAGAGCCTGATTTTCAATGTGTGCGTATAAAAAATTGGTTAATTTACGGCCTCTAAGAGTAGACTTACAGATTTTTCTAGACTGTAAAACTTTGTTATCTAAGGGAACATACTGATTCAATGGGAAAATATATAATCTGAACACATGAATAGCCAGGTCATAGGACCTGGCAAAACGTGGCTAGAAAAACGAAATTGTATTGATTTAGAGTCAATTGCGGTACTTTACGGCCTCTAAAAGTAGACTTTCAGATTTTTTAGACAATCAAAGTTTGTAAACTACAAGAAAAGTCTGATTAAAATAGGAAGATTACAGTAATAATTTGCTGGCCTATTTTGCTCAATCCTACTCAAAGTAGGCTTACACTGTTTTTACTGTAATTCTCTCTCTCTCTCTCTCTCTCTCTCTCTCTCTCTCTCTCTCTCTCTCTCTCTCTCTCTCTCTCTCTCTCTCTCTCTCTCTCTCTCTCTCTCCGACCTCAGGACTCCGTCCCACTGGCCTTTAAAATTCCCGTGGTATTCTTATGGAGCTATTTTAATTGATTGATTTCTTTGGTTAACAACTGTAAAATAAAAACAAATTGAAGTACATTACTAAATTATACATAATATCAGCTGTTCTAAATTGGATATATACACAACGTAACCTGAGAGCTTGCTGCACATTTCGATTATATAATCAAACTCAATATTATAACTGGCGAAGCGCGCGTGTACAGCTAGTATGTTATATAATGACAAAATTTAATGAAATTTTGAGTTGATGGTCTTGGCTTCATATTTTCCAGCCTTAAGTTATTTATTATTAGGATACTGATCGTCAAGATGACGGAAGAAATGAGCGTGTTGAATGAGTGTAGTTATTGTTACTAACTTACAACTGTAACTAATTAAGTAATTATTCCTTTGAAATATGTTTTTATTAATAGCTCAATAGACAGGGCATATAAGAGATTCAAAACTATACGTGGAATCCGAACCACATATTATTAGTCTGATTTTGAGTTAATTGACATAGCCAAATGCTCAGAGTTCCCTTTCGTACACAAAATCTGGCACTTGCTATTGCTTAACACGGACAGTCAAACTTTCTCTAGTAGTGTCCATGTCGATGGCAAACATTTAGCGGAACCCATGTCTCTTATTATCTCAACTATATTTTGTCCCTTAGTAGCTGGGTTACAGCAATGCACCACTAGTGGCGTCTGATATTATTTAATATTTCATATTTAAACTAACATTAGTCCGTTCCAAAGGTTACGGTGATGTATATTATAAATTTCTGTTTTATCCTTATTGCAAGCCACAACTGTGATGTTTTACACAACCCATTTAATTACTTCAATATATTGCTGTTTACAAAGTAAATGTCCGACTTGAATAGCCACCTTGAACAATGAGTCAAACAATACTGCGTCAGAAACTCGGCTGGTGAAATAATGAGGTCCAATTAAAGCTGTGAATAGCCATTTTAAGGGAGGTAATTAGAGATAAAGCAGGTCATTACAGAGGGGCAATGCATCACTTAGCATGACTGTGAGTCTCACCCTCACCCCTTAGACATGGTGGGTTATGTATTGTTACAGCTGTGTCTTGTGCCTTATAAATTAAACACAATTTACTTGTAAAATTAGTTGTAAATAAAGCACCTTATATAGACTAATTATATTGAAAAGTATAAGTATTTTTCCTACTGTATAATTTAATTGCAATAATTGAAATGGGTCGAAAATTATTACAAAATGTTTTAATACAATAGTTTTAAACAAATAGTTTTAATACAATGATGATGTATATAAATACAATTATTATGCATTATAAAAGTACCAAACAATAAAACTCTCAATCTTTTAATAAAGAAAATGACTTGTTTGACTTCTTATATAAAGGAGATATAAAACACACAAATTATCCGATCAGCATATATTTTTGATTGGAAAACAAGATATCATCAAAAAGTTACTTTTTCTTCTTAACAATAGTTATTTGAATACTTAATATAGAATTAATCTAATATTTCTAATCTCGATTAGTTAGTTTTAATCAAGCAACCAATAGCCACTGTTAATAATGAAGTAGTGGGTGGGGATTGTTACTGTGCTGGCAGCACGTGGCCTTGTGAATGCATTCGAACTGGCTTTGATTAATTTATGATTTTATTATTATTCACGTACGGGCCCAATAGGACCACGTGATGTATAATCAATGCTGTTTTTATAGGTTGCACTTTCTTTGTGCCCAAACTTATGTCATTCTTTCAGAATCAATTCTCTTTCTTTTATCAGACCAAGGATTTCGTCTTATTTTTCCTGTAACCCTCTGACCAACATTCCAATCAAATCATTTGTTTATAAAATTGTTCGTATTAAAATGACTATGTTTACTGCAGATCTTCTTTTACTGCAGCTAATCATTTAATTGTTTCTATGTTGTCCTTACTTTGGTTTTCATAAAATTCTACAATTAATTTTGCTAAACTACTTGGTTCCATTCTTTTGATGTGACCGTAATATTTTAGTGAATACTTCTATTTCTTTCTTACTCTTAAGTCTAAAAGTGTGAATGTCAATACTAGTATTTTAGGTATATATGTTCATTGAGACTAGTATTTTAGGTATATATGTTCATTGAGACTAGTATTTTAGGTATATATGTTCATTGAGACTAGTATTATAGGTATATATGTTCATTGAGACTAGTATTTTAGGTATATATGTTCATTGAGACTAGTATTTTAGGTATATATGTTCATTGAGACTAGTATTATAGGTATATATGTTCATTGAGACTAGTATTTTAGGTATATATGTTCATTGAGACTAGTATTTTAGGTATATATGTTCATTGAGACTAGTATTTTAGGTATATATGTTCATTGAGACTAGTATTTTAGGTATATATGTTCATTGAGACTAGTATTTTAGGTATATATGTTCATTGAGACTAGTATTTTAGGTATATATGTTCATTGAGACTAGTATTATAGGTATATATGTTCATTGAGACTAGTATTTTAGGTATATATGTTCATTGAGCCTAGTATTATAGGTATATATGTTCATTGAGCCTAGTATTATAGGTATATATGTTCATTGAGACTAGTATTATAGGTATATATGTTCACTGAGCCTAGTATTATAGGTATATATGTTCATTGAGACTAGTATTTTAGGTATATATGTTCATTGAGACTAGTATTTTAGGTATATATGTTAATTGAGACTAGTATTTTAGGTGTATATGTTCATTGAGACTAGTATTTTAGGTATATATGTTCATTGAGACTAGTATTATAGGTATATATGTTCATTGAGACTAGTATTTTAGGTATATATGTTCATTGAGACTAGTATTTTAGGTATATATGTTCATTGAGACTAGTATTTTAGGTATATATGTTCATTGAGACTAGTATTTTAGGTATATATGTTCATTGAGACTAGTATTTTAGGTATATATGTTCATTGAGACTAGTATTATAGGTATATATGTTCATTGAGACTAGTATTTTAGGTATATATGTTCATTGAGCCTAGTATTATAGGTATATATGTTCATTGAGCCTAGTATTATAGGTATATATGTTCATTGAGACTAGTATTATAGGTATATATGTTCACTGAGCCTAGTATTATTCTAATAATCTTCCTTCCTCTTTTTTGCATTTGTTCAATGTAAGTTTTTCTGAGATTTATATTAAACTAAGGTTTCGGCACCATATTGGCATTCCGGTTTAATTACTGTATGGTAATGTCTGATTTTTGTGTATTTTGAGAGTTACTTTTTATTGTAAACTTGTTGTGTTAATCTAAAAGCAGTAGCTATCTTTTAACAGTGAGCATCATTTGCGAATTTTTAAAGCTTAATTCTTGTATGATTTTATCAAGATAATTAAATTGATATCCTCTTTTTCTTTTCCATATTTTGCGTTTATATATTTTGGTGCTGATTTGATAAAAGTAATGTAGGCCTATTTTCTTCAAATTAAATTTTTAGACCTACTTTTTTCACGATTTATTTCAAGATTTAAATTAGTTTTCGGGAAGTGTTAATATATCGAAATAGGATGGCAAGGTCATCGGAAAAGCTAAACAATCAACTATAATATTGGTTCTACCTAACCCATTAAAGGTTGATGCATGTTATTTTTTACTTTTGTTCCCGCTATTCCTAGATTACATTTTCAAAACGAAGACAAATAGCAAGGGTGCGAGCCCTATTCATTGTCAAATATCCTTTTTAATTTCAAATGGTTCAGGAATTCCCGCTATAATTTTTTTCACATTTAGTTTTAATGAGTGTTTCCCCCATCAGTATTATTTTCATACAATGTTTAATGTGACATTGAAATCAACATACAACATGAAACAAATTTTTTATTGTTCAGGTCCTCTTCCTACTAAAAACATTCTCGGTTTGGTAATCCGATATTGTCGGATCAGCTATCGGCTGTCGACTGTCATTTTCGTTTTGATTATATTGACCCTGGTCAGACTTTGTAGGATCACAGTGTGCCATGGTTTAATATGTTTCTAGACCATATGAGTTTTGAGATTTAGACTTGATTCTTTAAAAATTTGGAAAATAGATTCAAAGTCAATGAAGTATTATGCTTTTTGTGAAATCCATTACAAACAATAACTTTTTTTACACCTTTCGATGTCTAATGATTAGTTTTAAGTTTAGAATTTGTTCCGAGCAAGATCTGTTTGGTCTAAGACCGGCTTGGTATTCACCAATTGTTGGTTATAAATGTTGCTGCACACCATTAAAAAGGCATTCAGAAAGGATTTTGAAAGTGACTGGAAGAAGAGAAAGTCTCCTATAATTGTTAACAACAGTTCTGTCTCCCCTTTTTCATGTAATTGGTGAATAAGAGCAATTAAGTAATTCTAAAGTGCTTTTAAAAAGATATTGCAATCCTACTTTTCTATAGTAAAACACGTCCTTTTATGAGTCTCTATCGGGGAACTGAAGGAGACATTTTAATCATAATAACCGGTTTTTCAACCCGGAGGAAAAACGCTTAGCTGTCGATTATCATATATCTTTGAAACCGGGTTTCCTCAAAATGCAAATGTACTATTCATGAAACCTATATATTTAATTCAAATAACCTGTATTTAAATGAAAGGAGAGTCACTTAAGAACAATATGTAGAGGGAGGGTGGATAGGTAATAAATATACATATCAGTAGACAGGGCGGATACAAAATTATATTTAAACAAGCAGCGAAGTTGGTGTTCAGTGAAGAACGTCTGTGTAGAAAAGAAGGGTGGGAAGTCATTAGTTGTGTGTTTATAAAGGATGAATGGGCAATCATGATTTTATGTGTATTGAGGGTGGGTGGGTAGTAACTATTCGTGTGTATAAGGAGGGTAGGTGGGCAATTATGGTTCGTATGTGTAGAGATTGTAACTAATCAATAAATATTTATGCATTCTGGTAAATTATTTAGCATAGTAAAATATACTTCATATACGAGATTTAATTATGTTAAACAGTTGATCTCGTGCAAGTATTTTAAGATATTTAAGGGATGTTCAGTACATTCCGTGATAAAACTAAGCTCCAGACGCAGGCACTAAGGATGAGAAAATATTTGAACTAATTAATGAAAGAGGAAATCTCTCACAATGCTGTAATTATCCAAGACGTCGAGACCATTAATTAGCTTTCTCATTAGACTCTAATGTTTAAGAATTCCCTACGTCAAGGCAGATTAGGTTCCTAATTGTTCCTTTCTAATAAGGCATTGTGTATTCTCTAAACGCTTAAAGAAACTAAAATGAGCCTTATCAGCTACCGATTGTTCTTCTCTGCGTTGCTTCACACAATTTTCTCAATTTCCATCTTTAAGGGTTTGTTAAAATGGATATTTGGTTAAACAATTCCTAATTAAATAAGTACTATTTTAACGGACAATGTATCTTTTAAAGAACTGGAATGATATACATATAATAAGATATTAGTGATTTTGCGTCTACCAAACGAGCTTATAAATAATGATTATATCACTATAATTATATTTGGTGTCACGATCTTTTTTATTTAATTGCAGGTTTCCGATATTTTTACGGGAATTTCATTAAGTGATCTTTACGGTGTTAATTACATCTTAACATAATTTTTCCTCGCTACGTATGGTATTTTACAATACCTACAATATACGTACCACAATTACGATTGTACGTACTACAATACGTACAACATGCACTGGATTACAATATTCAGCAGTGAAGTATAACTATATAATTTGCCGGGTCGCTGGTACTATTTTTCGCTATTTTTTTTTATGATTGAATTAAATAATCAAATCGAATATAATATCACACATTCTGTAAACTTTAACTTCATTGCTTTAGGTAACATAAGTAGCACTAGGGAAAGCGAAAGAGTAGGAAAATTTAATATTCGAATATAATTTGAATTGTAATATAAGTAGCACGTAAGTTATATTATTGAACTGACATTCAAAGTCGGTAAAATTGACAGAATGTGTGATATCATCTTCGATTTGATTATTTAATTCAATCATAAAAACAAAAATAACGGAAAATAGTACCAGCAACCCAGCAAATTATAATTTACTATTATAAAACATCATAATAAATAACATAACCTATCTAAATAAATTCTTCTCGTCAAATATTCACTTAGAAAATAGTGAAAAAATGAATGAAAATACTACTGTACGTGTATGGGTGGGCGCGTGGCTTAGTACCATTGTACATGTATGGGTGGGCGGGTGGTTTAGTACTACTGTGCGTGTATGGGTGGGTGGGAGGGCTATTAAACACTGCACGTGTATGGGTGGGTGGGAGAGCCAACAACCACTGCACGTGTATGGGTGAGTGGGAGGGCCATCACTACTGTGCGTGTATGGGTGGATGGGAGGGCCATCAACCACTGCACGTGTATGGGTATGTGGGAGGGCCATTAACCACTGCACGATAGGCCTCCACAATGTCAAGGCTGAAGTGGTCAATATTCATTTCGCTTTGTTGCCTTATAATTCATAACATGTGGTTCGGATTCCATGATGACAAACAATGTAGACTTCCTTTATTGATGACACGAAAAAAATGAGTAAAAATAAATATCATTATAAATTTAATACTAACATATATACATTATGTTAGTATATTATATTATATATTAATACCAACCTGGTTGCTATTTACCATTCCTACGTGTTCTATCTGCAATATTGCCTGCTAATTTAACCTGATTTCTTTTGATCACAATAACGCTTTATGACAATCACATTTCTATCTGTGTCCTTCTTGACAAGAATTTTTCTTCCTTGCACTTAGGCAAACGCGAAATATATTTTTTATTTAAAAAAGAGTACCTCTTCGTAGTTTCCAGGGGAAAATACCTTTATTGCGTGATGAAATGATCTATCCCAATAATATATTTTGACCACTTTTGAATGACAAATTTTTTTTTTTTTTTTTTTTTTTGAGAAAACAACTGTTACCTTTTTCATGGACTATATAAGAGTAAATAAAGATTATTATTGATATTATTTTATTTATCTTCTGTAATATAATTTTATTAATTTGGTCATTTATGTACACTTACTTTTCATCAATTATTTTGTGTACCATATCTCTGGTGAAACACTTGAGTGGTACGACAACATAGAGCCTAGAGAGTATCATACAATGTATGTAGTTACAAACTCCAATATGTACTGCTGATAGTGTTAGAAAGTTAGGTCCCACTACTTGTTTGATTTAAAGCAATAATATTGGCAAGTTAGAGCGTAAATAATTAATGACACTTTGTAAACTGTTAACTATTGGGTATAAAATTATATCATCCCCAATATATAAGATAAAATAGCTTAAATCAAAAGTAACTTAATATTTATAAAGTCAAATATACTAAATTATTATCGACGTTATTTTGGAAACATAGAACCAGAACCAGTGGTGTACCAGACATCTTGAGGGCAACGTACGTTTTGAATGTAGGTTTATGGCCCTATGATTCTGTGGTGGTGGCTGTGGCTTGCCACGTAGCTGGCCCGGTTTCGATTCCTGGACCGAACATAATAAGAGTTGAGGTTAAGTGCAAGAGAGGATTTGATGGTGCTAACTTTGGCTCAATAGATAAGACATTTTTAATTTCATTTTATAACTATTTTTCAGATAGTTCTTTTAGTATCTAGAGAACTGTCCTGTCAGTGTAAGCAAAATTATAACCAATATTGTCTCCTAAATACATTCACACGCATTCCAATTAGTAGTCATATCGAATACGAGTGACCTGGACCGAAGGGCTAATAGGTTATCACAAGATAATGACGTCAGGCAGCATCGAGCGTGGCTGTTCCTTGGATGGGTAGCCGTCTGGACGATGCCGTCCTTGCACGCAGCCCACTTGCCCGGAGGCCTCCCTTAAATCAGTTTAAGTGTTAGAGCGGGCTTCTTAGGCCTATCTTCTCCCAATAAAATAAGACATATTTTAACATGTCCTAGTCGCATATAACATGCAATTTGAAATATGGCTATCATAGCATTTGAATGGAATCCTTACAATTTCTGGATCAAAAAATTACCTTTTATCAGGCTTTATTATGGTGCCACTGTGATATTTTAAGTATTATTCAACTGAAAATATAACTATCAACGCCATTTTAGCAACAGGGTAAGTAGCCAAGTGTTAATCTGAAAATATGAAACTAATCTTATTACAGAAGCTACTTATTTTCTTCTTCTCATATACCTAGGCTAAATAATTACTATTACGATACATAATCTATTAATGTAGAATACATTTTTTTCTGCCATTTAACTAACTCACTGATTTTAGCTGTTACTGTAATACACATAGAATAGTTGGTGTTTTAAAGTATTCAACCAACATTAAACTAAATAACAAGTATTTACGTTAGAGCATTTATAGAATCCGTTTTATGAAAAGAGCTTGACAGAGTTAATTTGGATAATGTTTTTAAATATGATAAGTTATAAAGTAATTTTAAAGTTTATTAAATTTCGATAGCTAAACAATACCCGTGCGCCCCAAACTGCGAAGTGCAAGTTCCAAAGTTCAAATCCTTAAGTGAGCTAACGACTGGTTCCTCTCCCGTTAAATAGGCTAATATGATCTTTAGAAGGAAACTCATCTAAAAGTGTTTTTCAAAAGTTTCTTTCTACTATCAATATTTCAGTACAAGTAAACGTCACACAACACAAATGTATTACAATATAAGTATAAAATGCACAAATATATTACAATACATTGTACAAATATTATGGTGATCGATTTCGGTAAACCACGTTCACCTTCCTCAGACCTGAGGGATTCACAAAAGAATGGACCATTTCCCATTCTTTTGTGAATCCCTCTGGTCTGAGAAAGATGAGCGTGGTTCACTGAAATCTATCACCATAATATTTGTACAATTTGTATTTGTATTGTAATATATTTGTGCATTTTGTGCTTATATTGTAATACATTTGTGTTGTGTGACATTTACTTGTACTGAATATGTACCAACACGTATTATGCTAGTTAAAAAACTATTAGCAATAATTGTTAAGTCAATTATTCATACTCTAATTATGACTATAATTTATTCTCTTATTATTATTATTATACTTATTTATTATAAATATTCATAGTTCTTGGCACTATAGCTCGCTATAAATTTTGTATCACAGTCCTGGATACCAAAGTATGATAAAGTAACATGAAAAATAATTACCTGTAAATTTCAACTAGCTCGTATTAAAAGTTATATTAGCAATTTAAGAGGTAATTAACGTAAATGAATCATACTTAATGAACGACTTTAATTAAACTTCTAAACAAAGGGTGGATTGCCAGCATTTGCGGAGTAGTGTTACCAATTTACACGGGTGGTTACGGTAAAAGGGTAAACTGTACACTAAAGAAGGGCCAAACAGTAAAGAACTATCACCATTTATATATCGTTTAAATATGTCATAAAACTTAATGCTTTTATAAAGTTTTTCATGTATTATTATTATTATTCATTAGTAAGAAGCCGATCGGCAAGATATGGGCGAATATGAGGAGCGAATGAGTGAGATGACTGTAGATGAACGAGTATAGTCATTGTTCCTAACTAAGGTCAACTGTTCCTCAGAAAGAGCTATCTATATAATAGCGCAACAGCCAGGGCAACTAAAGCACCTACATCTTTACGTGAAGTCCAAACTACGTAGTGTTGGTCTGATTTTCAGCTAGCTAACAAGCCTGCCACTCTGTTATCTTCCCTACACAACATCTGAACCTTGCCTACCATCCAACATGAACACCCCAGACATCTAGTAGTTTTACGTCGATGGCAACCATTGAGGGAACTCCGTGTCGGTATTGAGAGGACAAGCGTAGAACCTACCGCCTAACATTTTTACGATCACAACAATTACTTGTCCCAAGTATCTGGCTTACAGCACTGCGCCTTATAGATTATTTATTAGTGAATTTTACTTATTAATTTATTTTATATTTTTATAATATGGCTTTTGGTAATATTTATGAACATTTAATTTTACAACTGATTGAAGTTATATAATAAATACTGATATACTACAACATATTGGTTTATTTTTTTATATGTATTGAATTAAATCCAACTAACGAAAATAGAATTAAAATTAACTAAATAAAATCCATTGATTATTGTAAAATAAAAAACATTGTTTTTAAATAGAGAAGTTTATTATAGCAATATTCAATTATAAACTAAAGAAATATTCAAAAATAAAAACACGAAGTAAATTAACATTTCTATTTAAAGTTAAAAGAAAATGAAAGTCAATGAGGTAGTTGGATTAGAACAAGGGTTCTTTCAATAAACAAGCGGCTCTGCTTGACATGAGTGCGCTTAGTGGCATTTGAGTGAAGCTCTGACGCGGGATGTTGGCAACATTATTGTTTATAACATATGACTAACAGTAATTTCTTATTCAGGGATTTCAATTAGATCAAACAATGATACAATAGAAAATCATGTGAACAGAAATGTAAAATACAGTACAAACGACTAGAAAGACCATGATCGTATTAAATATGTTTATTCAACTCCAATTCTCTACAAAAAACAAATAGGCTATGAACATGTGTAGTGAAATGAAACTTGCCAACAATGTTAATTTGAGTTGAGACGTACAATACCACTGTACGTAATGCGTTGCTATGGTTGCAGCTGGCTAACATCGTCACGCCATTAATCTTATCGTAGATCCAGCATTTGCTGTAAAGGCGCTGTGAAGAAAAGTTTTGTCATTCATAAATATTGCAAGTTTTGAGTAAAATTTAATTTGTTATAGAACAGTAAATTTTATGAATGTTAACATATTGTAAAAACTATTATTACCTAATAAAATAAACATTATTTATTTGCATACAGATTTTCAATGATTTTGAAATACACTTATAGGTTAGATATCAGCAAGTAAACAGTTTTAGAGATAAAAACAAGATAATATGTAGACGTTATAATGATTTAGGTAAATTATCAGTTGTATTAATTTATCTATTACAATCTTAACTTTTACAATACATTTTATTGAATATAATTTTATCGTTACTTTCGCTAAAATCCTATACTCTAATGGTGATATAAGGTCTGTTTACTAAACCTACTAATTATAAAAATATTCATATTTGATCAATTTAAATCAAATTTAAACAATTGTACTTGTACAAATCAACTTCTTACTAGGTAACTGGATTAGGTTGTTCTTGTGCCTTCAAATAGCTGACCCTAAATAAAATTACATATTTACCAGATATTTGGTATTAATGGCTATAAAACTATCAATAAAAAAAGCCACAGAAGCATTTCCTTTCTAACACAAGTAAATACATCACTTAAAAGAACAATGGATGTTTTATCATGTAAGAGTGGATGTAAATACACAATAGAACGCAACGTGACTCGAAAGGTTGGCCAGTTTGAGCTATTCATGGAAGTTTAAATACCAGAGGTTAGTTCGGTCAGCTACCACCATCAATGGGTCAAGACGAGACCTAAAAGACCAGCTAACAGGTTTTTCTTGACTTTAAAAAAATATTTATTCTACTTAAGTGTTAGAATATATATGTCATATATATTTATTACTATATTTGAAACTGTAAAATATTGGGAATGACTATAAATAGAAGAGTTTGATAAAGAATAAACATTATTGTAAAAAACCGATTAAAATTTAAATCTAATTCTAAATTTCATTGTTTGATTCTAAGAAAGTATTTTATTTAATAAAATATAAAACATTTCTATATACAGTGTTTCCATTTAAAATCTATACACAAGTAGCTGTTAAAACATAGCTTCTAAATGTTTTATTTTAATATATTTTTATAACCTTCTTTAATGGCTTATGATGATTGTGTGAGATTGATGTAAACTTTGAAATTTGTATTTTTGAAGTATTTGAAGTAAATTTTTGAAGTAAATAATTAAATATTTTATTTAACTTTTTTAAGGCGAAAACGCTTTACTTTGACTTCACTATATCTATTCATTTCCCATAGACTTTTGATCTGTGCCAGGAACTTATAAGACAAAGTAGGGGGGGGGGGCAGGACAGTAAAAGGTTAATATTACTAATAAATACTAACAGTCCAGGCCTTGAACCTGCGATCTCTAACTGAGGTACAGGGTAAAGATAGAGAAGCCTTAGACCACTCGGCCACTGTCATTCTCTATGTTTACTGAATGTTGTCTTTTCACAAATAATATAAAATACACTAAGCAGTAAATGGGGAAAATGTAAAAACTGTTTATATAAAATTAACAAATCTGACGTTTATCATTTGTAAACCCCTCCGGTCAGGAGTAATTACATGTGGTATTGCTATATGTGG
This sequence comes from Stictocephala bisonia, assembly GCA_035578905.1. Classification (NCBI taxonomy): domain Eukaryota; kingdom Metazoa; phylum Arthropoda; class Insecta; order Hemiptera; family Membracidae; genus Stictocephala; species Stictocephala bisonia. Next base: position 728,677 of record JAQJVL010000245.1, on the reverse strand, counting down.
TTCACCAAAATCTATCACCAAAATATATTTTGTACTTATGATGTATTACACTTTTTTTGTGACGTCAGTTTGTGTTTTTGTGTTTATGTATTTTACGTACTGTGGTATTGACTCACCTACACACAGACGTACTGTGGTATTGACCCACCCACCCACAGACATACTGTGGTATTGACCCACCCACCCACAGACGTACTGTGGTATTGACCCACCAGCCCACCCATACACGTACTGTGGTATTGACCCACCCACCCGTATACGTACTGTGGTATTGAGCCACCTGCCCACCCATACACGTACTGTGGTATTGACCCACCCACCCGTATACGTACTGTGGTATTAAGCTACCTGCCCACCCATACACGTACTGTGGTATTGACCCACCCACCCGTATACGTACTGTGGTATTGAGCAACCTGCCCCCCCATACACGTACTGTGGTATTAACCCACCCACCCATATACGTACTGTGATATTGACCCACCAGCCCACCCATACACGTACTGTGGTATTGATCCACCCACCCGTATACGTACTGTGGTATTGAGCCACCTGCCCACCCATACACGTACTGTGGTATTGACCCACCCAAAAATATACGTACTGTGGTATTATATTGTACACTAAATATAATAATTAATAAACAATTATGTGTCATGTAACTTTTTGTGAATATTTCACAAGGTAAATATGTTTATAGAGCAGACCAAAGAGAGAGTTATAAAGATGATATTTTTATATGGTAAAATATTTAGGCCTACATATACTAAGAGTGATCAACAATTATTATATAGTATTACAATATAATATTACACTTTAATTTTGATATGTAGATTTATATAAATATATATATATATATATATATATATATATATATATATATATATATATATAAAACTGTAATATAAAATAACTGTACAGTTTAGCACTTTCAATCTGATAGTACAATTTTAAAAACTGACAACACATTTGAAAATCTATGGTGAAACAATGTGTGCAGTTTCCTCCTATTTATTAAGGATTTCAAAGTTCTTGTAATATAAAAGTTTTTGAAAGATGAATCTTCTTGTGCAAAAAAATAATACCACTGTCTGCTGTTCAGTTTGGCAGGTGGAAAATAATATACGTGCAACACAAAAGGATTTTATGAAGGCTTCGCCTCGAGGGCCAACTCAGAGCTCAATCAGCCGAGGTTTCATGTGTTATAAACAATGTAGATTTTCCATCTACTCTTTATTTATCACTTTTCGCACTTTCATTGAATAGATTCTATTACTACTAAAATGTAAGTACAAAAACTAAAATATTCATTATTTTTTGTAATTTTAAATTTGTGTAAATAAATTACTTAGTTGTATATACAATTTTGAAATAATTTATATCCATAGTAATAAATGACAATAATAATACTATACCTAAAATAAAACTAACAAAAATCTTAGTATTATAAGGCTATGTGGCATCAATTGTCCATAATTTAAATACTTTTGTACAGGCAGATTTCTTTTCTTTTTTTATAAAGTCGACATTTGTGGCTCAGTATTGTAGTCCAGCTACTTGTGGACAAATTGTTGTGTATATTGTAGGTGATAAGTTCTAAGAACGGTTCTTAATACCGATTGGCGTCCGGTCTACACTACTAGGGATGTCTGAAGTGTCCATTTTGTGTTGTAATCATGTCCCAGATATCGTGTATGATGCTTGTTAATTATCAAATATAGACTAATGCTACATGGTTTGGATTCCACGTAAAGCTGTAGGCCCCTCAGTTTATCTATATGTCTATTGGACTATAAATAAATGGTTCTTTATTAGGAACAGCCGACCTTAATTAGTAAACTCACTAATTCATAACACTCATTTGGCCCTCATTATTTCCCATATCTCTACGACCAGCATTTAGTATTGCATTGCTAACATACATATTTAAAGTATATTTTTTACCAGGAAATGTTTGGTTTTTTTAGTTCACATAACTTTACTGTTCTGGTTTACTATACCTGGTCATCTAATAACGATTTTAAAACGCATATTATAACGAAGTTAACCTTTATGAAATGTTCAGATGGTTAAATTCTCTTTCATTTAGTTAAGTTCTGTAGGCCATACATACTCATTTTGTACTGATCTTAATCATTGTTGTCTTTTTCTGAAATGTGATCGTTGATTTCGTACAATCCTGATCTTATTAGTAATGAACTTGTAAAGCCTCTGACATTTAAAAGATCACAAATAAAACAAATTAAAACAGACTTTACTATGTTTATATTACCTATCCTCACTCGATCTTGTTAGCTTCCGTAATATTGTAATGTTATTATGGAACATCTAGGAATATAAAAACATTTGTTAATATATACTACATCAGAATGAATAGAGGTACCCAACTGTCGTGACTATAAAAATCGGGTTTCTCTTGACAATGTTTAATCCTTTAATAAATCCAAATTAGTTAGTTTATTAAGTAGATTTGTTAAAGACATAGTTGTTTTTTATACATTTATAAAGTTATACCGTAATTGATGTAATTTACGTAAATCTTGATTGTCTTCTTTTAATTTGACTGTACATGTACTATCCTTATATTACTAACTAATAAATCAGTATCTTACAAATTAGAAAGAAAAAATTTCTTTTATAAGCATTTTCAGTTAAATGATATGGCATGTTCTTTTATGAATTTTTGTCACACTAACCCCCGCCCGATGTCCCTACACGTACAGTGGTATTGACCCACCCACCTACCCGTAAACGTACAGTGGTATTGACCCACCCGACCACATACAGTCGTATTGACCCACCCTCCCTCCCGTACATGCACAGTGGTATTTACCCACCCACCCACCCGTACACGTACAGTGGTATTGATGAAAACTTGATTAAAAACACTATAACCGTAATATAATTGGTACTTTTATTAGTGTTTCCCCCTTTAGTATTCCAGCATTGTGGTTTACTGTTAGGTTTTTATTTTATAAATATAATATGCAAAAGTAATGGAACTATTTGTTGCTCACTTTACACAAATGTAGTGATTTCATTAACTTAAGTACTACATATTTTAAAACCATTTTTACAAAAGTAAATGAATAGTCATTGCTATTATGATAAAGTCAAATAAAAACAAAAGAGATAAGAGGCTGACGTGAAATGATGAAGGTCTATAAAAGCTGTAAATGGCCCTTGTAAAGCAGGCAATTAGGTATAAAGGCTCCAATGGTGCTCAATGCTTCACTTTATCTGCTTTTCTCCATTCTGTATTTTAACTTTTTTTAAACACTAATTGTGTTTCTGAGCAAAACATAAAAAAATCACTCAGAAAGTATAAAGGTTTCAATTTAAAAATAATATTTGTGTACATTATTCTATAAATTTAATTATTTTGTTCCAATTTGTTTCACCTCCACATGACAAACACTACTTTATTAGGACGGTATAAATAAAAATACTAGGTCATATACTGTATAAGTACTTTTATTTTTGGTAAACAATCTATTAGTTTTCGGTTTAAAAAAATAATTAACCTCTAATCTTACATTATAATGAACATAGACAATGGAGTGACTTTTGTTAAAAACACATGAAACGAATATTTAGTGGGAATTGTCTTAGCACAGATAACTGACTCAAATCAGATAGCTCATAGTATATAGGAAACACTGCGCGCTGTTTAAGGATTTTCTAGACAAGACTACACGACCATGATTTAAGTTTGCGACGTTGCCGAATTGAACTGCCTTCCTCTCTTCCAACTAGGTGAACTGAACGAGACGCACGACCTAGTTTATATCTGTCAACGTCACCCAGTCCACATCTTCTCGACGCGCTTTAAAGTGGACAGTTTACACACTACAACAATTAATTGTGTTAACACTATTTAGCATGGCGATGAGCTATCTGGGTATAGTTAGTTATCTGCGGTTGTAGCTAAGTCAAGAAGGCAATATATCTTAATTGTCAACATTGATTAACTCCGAGTTTAGTCACAATAATAATATTATAATATTTAGTAAATTAAATATGTATGTTATAAACTGTGTCACTAAAACTAATTTGGTTGGTATGCGGGTATTCCCTAAGGCTGAAGAATTTATAAGATATATTCTTTAAACTCCCAATAAAACCTCCTTAAATCAGTTTTATATTTTACTTGGGGGCACCCCTGCACGCTAATATTAGTGCTAACCCAATCCACTTGCTTACGTGTAAGTTATGCTCGCTGCTGTTTCCTCACATAGAACACTGCTACTAGTTAACCATTTTTGGTTTATTAATGTCATCCTTCATTGATGGAAGGTATGATTACGACCTTACAGGATATTTAAAAGCATTATTTTATGTTAGTAATTAATAACTAAAAATATTTTTCAGTGGAGTATAGTCATAAAATAATCCGCAAAAACAAAATAATTATTTAATTTTGATATTTTTGTTTAAATACTATGTTATAAACAAGGAAAAAAAGTATAAACAAATACAAAAGTATAACTGATTGTTAAAACGTAGGAATAGTTGCTACACTAAATCAAGGTGATATTAAAACTGCATGTAAATTTATTTCATATAATTAACTGTTTATGGAGAAACCAAATCTGCTTTATGGCGATGTTTCGAAAACTACAAGTAAACCTAACACAGTCAATTTTTTTTGTAAATACAAGTTATTTCTCTTTGGTAAAACAAGGGATTTAAAAGCCGGATGGGCGTTGTACCTTCCTTGGATGGATCCTTAATGCAACTGCACAAAAAATTTCATGACGTTTATGTGAAAAAATTAAAGTTTCATGACAGTTAGGATGGTTGGCATGCGAACTTCAATCATAGTGTCCTTATTGTATAAAAAATAAAAAATGATTATATTATTAAAACATCATTGTTTTAATTTACTTAAATCTGAATATGGTTGCCATGCTTAGAATTCAGTAAATATTAGTATTACCAAATTAATTTGCTTGATTTTAGTTATTATTTGCAGATTAGATTTTATTGTTGTTGTATATACACTAACGTGTTTGGAGTGGAAGAGTGGACTCCATGTAATCGTTTAAAGTTGGGACATGTCATCATCATATTGTACGTGTAAGGTTAGGACATGTGTTCACTACCATTTTTATTATAAATGGTATGTTAGTGTTGGGTCCAATTCCCTCACTTATGGGTGGTACCGGTAGGAAACCGCTAGACTGGATGGTTGGGATATGCGTCTGAATAATTACTGAATTGGCCTTCGCTTTTGGCTCACCCACACTGTAAACTGGAACGTGACACGATTGTCACTCTACACTTAGCATATAAGGTAGTTTCGGCTGTTATAGCTACCATTGTGCTTTTAATGGTATTACGGAGGGTCATTTTCACCACATTCCACGTAGTACGGGTGCCCGAAAAGTACATCTTACCACCTTATCAATTTTCAACGGCACTAAAGGCCAAAAAATTGGCTGTTACACACTTACGTGTTATTGTTTGTTAACTATTTATGATAGATCGATTAAAAAAAAGTTAGAATTTTATAAAATTTACTTATTCGTTAATAAATTTCAATCTTTAACTTTTGGCTTCGATTAATGTACGTGTTATGTTAAAGTAAACTATAAGTTTCAATTATAATCAATTTGAATTTTAATGTTTAATTTACAATATATATTTAAATAGGTTTACATTTTATTTTTAATTAAACAATATTTATCTTGGAAATTTATATAATCATTGCAATATATTTGGATGCTAAATGTAATTAAGATATAAAATTGATTTTCTAGATGCTTTATTATTTTTAAAAATTCTAGCTATAGAATATATTATAACAAAGAGAATTAAATAAAACAAAATTATGATCTCTTTATAGAGGTAACTACATTTGTAATATAACTAATGTTTATGTTGCACCACAAAAAAGAGTGTTTAAATAGTTTCCAGGGGTAGCTGTAAATTTATTTTGTCTAATTAACTGTGAATATGAAATCCAAATATCTCTGACTGGCCGATCAGTTCCTAAAAAACTATAAGTATAGACCGTGGAACGACAGATATTTTTTTCTAGCATCTAAATGCTTACAAAGAATATATTTTAACATACATAATTTCTCTAAAAGAGTAAAAACAAGGTGGATAAGTAATATCTAGATTCTGGCTAATCTGAGCTTTTGCTACCATTCATCATATGATCGAGAGACCTTAGAAGTTGCAACGTGATGCAAAAGGTAATATTTTAAACGTACGTTTAGTGTGAAAAAAAATTAAAATTTCATGCGAAGCGTGCAGGGCTGTCCGCTATTGTTATAAAAATAAGAAAATTACGATATAATTAGTAAAACTATTGTTTTATTTTACCTTACCTTGCATAATTTTTAAACAGTTTTGTATATGTAAGAATATTTTGTTTCATTACAAGGAATATTTTATTTATAAATGCTATTATAGTGTTGACAGGAGTTCTCAATTTCCCCACTAAGGCATACCGCACTAAAGGAAACCCAGCAACTCCGGAGGTTGGGATAATGCAGTCTGAATATTTCACTGAATTGCCTTCCGCTTTTGCTACCCGACATCATTGTAAACTGGCGAACGTGACACGATTTCACTCTATCACTTAGCCATATACAGAGTAGAAAATATGGCTTTATAGATACAACTCTATCATACTTTACCTAATAGGTAATTATATAACGAGGTAATTTTACCAAAAAACCACCATACTACCACTAAGTACCCCTCCCCGAAAAAAGCTACATCCTTACCACTCTTTCATACAATTTTCAAACGGCCACACAAACAAAGCCCAAAAAATATACTTCCTTCACAATACTAACATGTTATTTTAGTTTAACTATTTTTGCTATAGATGATAAAAAAGCAACGTCTTCTAGAAAGCTGTTTATTTAGGGGAAATTTTTATTAATTTACGTTGAATAAAATATATCATAAATCTTAGAACGTTTTCGGTTTGATTTTTAATTGTTGACGTGTTACTGTTCAAAAGCTCACAAGACCCTACGTACATGTTTCTACTCTTATAACTCAATTTGAATTTCTAATGTGTTACACTTTACAATTACAATTTGAAAATAAGTTTACACTCTCCTTTATTTTTAATGTAAAAGAATATACCTTAAATTTGAATAGTAATCTATTTCGCCATTATAGATGGTCATATATGTTTTAATTCATTTAGATATAAACCCATTGATTTTCTACTAAGCTATATTATTTCTCATACTTCTCAACTATAATAAGCAACTAATTATATTATACACGAAAGTAGAATTTAAAATAAAAAAAATTAAATCTCTTTAATAGAGGTAATACATATACATTTGTAAAAGTATTAAATTAATGTTTTTAGTGATTGGAACCCAAAACATAATTTTTTATTTATTTAAATTATTTTCTTAACTTTGATTCTAAGTTTTTTTTTAATATTTTAATGTATCATTCAAATTCGACTACATTATAGTTTTTTTTATTTTAATAATTTTTAAACGACTATTTTCATATTACAAAAACGATTTGCTGTGATTTGTTGGTTTTTATACTCAATCCTTGGTATTATTTTGAAATATAATCTGTTGTATTATTAATACTAAAATTAATAATCTATTTTACCTTGTAATTGTGGATATGAAAGCAACATTTTCTTGCTGTAGTTTTAAAAATATGTTTAACTTTATTATTTTATTTTATTTTATTTGTAAGTTTGAGTTTATATTTTATCCATACGGCACATGTTATATATTGATAGGAAACAGTTATTTATATGTAAACAGTTTATTACGTTTACATTACAGACCATTGACTACAATAGTAACTTAATTCTTGTAAATTTCCAGCGTGTACAAAAATGTGCACTTAAATGTAGAGCGATTTATAAAATTATAAAATATCAATGGTGTCTTTTTATTAATAGTTTTTAATTTGCTCTTACAATACTCTAAGTATGGCCAAAACAGCCCTTCAAATACGCAGTGCTCTAGAAATGGGCCTAACTGACTCAGTGTGAGTTTAGTCAAAAAGTCAAGAGTTATGCGCTGCTTTCAGCATCAATATAAACATCTACAGGGTGAAAATATGGAAAAACTTTCACAACTATTGTATCAATATATTTCTAAAAGTGAAATCTTGTACATAGTTACAAAGAATATGCTTTTTGACGCCATTAGTGATATTTCATCTTTTCAGGGGGACGGCCCACGAGAAGTTGAATGAAAATGTCGAATTTGGTATCAAATTAAAGATTTATTCAAGATAAATTAATTAGCAAACCGGCTTTCGAAAGGTTAATTCTATCCAGAGTAGCGGTCATTTGAATTTCCATGTAACTAATTCAAACAATATTATTTCTCCAACGTTTAATGGTTTTAATAAATAACACAATAATTAAAAAAATAAATCAAATTATCTATAGAAAAAATAACGTTGTTATGAAAGCATTTCCATATTTTTTTTCCGATTCATATAACCGGTATCAGAATGATTGAGGCTGTGAAGCTGTTTGCAATGTAGACACATCTCATCACTAGTTTACATACTCCTAACTACGGGATAAAAACTCTTTCGTTGGACTAATAGTATCCACAGAAACAGTGTTGCATATGTTATTAATTTGTTATTTACAGAAAAGCAAGTCAATCTTTTGAAGCCAACCATTTTTAAAAAACTTTCGATAACATTTCATTCAGATTATATTAAATATACTGTATTAGATCCTTCCATTTTACTTTTTTTGACAATATTAAGTAACATTTGCAGTCTACTTGTTATTACTTATGTTTGTATTTTATAACGTAGTAATCCTAATATATTAGTAGCATTTAGCACACACACACAATGAACTGTTTTTTGTAATGGGTACTTTTGTTTATATTATATATAAATTCCCCATGTTTCTTAATTTGGTTGTATTACGTAATTATTTTTTTTAATTAAAAAACTAATTATGGTTGGAAATATAAATAGTTGAAACTGTTATGAACGTCTTGCTTATTTTTAATAGATGTTACTTTCCTTTTATACATCATCATATAAATCAGCATAAAGAAACTACGTTATGATGACAAACTAAATATATGGTTTGAAAGAACTTGCACAAAATTTCCCCTTTTTTTAAAATTACCAGTTTGATTTCCAAATTTTTTTGTCATAACTAAAAAACTAGTCAAGTTAGAGACATGCGATTTTTACTAAAATACTTTTCAATTGTAATTCACATCTGTCTAAAAAATTTTAATAAAATCGTTAGATTCCATTGTTGTATGTTTTTCACCCATAAAATAAAAAAACTAAAATTTTAAAAAAGATAAAAAATTGTCTGGAGATATTAGATAAATAAATCTACGTACCAAATTTATAAAAATCAATCCATTTCTATAGTCTCCAGTGAACTCCACATACACACAGACAGACACTCAGAAAGACAGACGCCAAAAATATTTTTCGAAAAAAACACTCTTTTGGGTTCAGGGGAATCAAAAATGGATTTTTAGAACAACTTGTAAATTTTTTTTTACGATCACAATACTTTCTCTACGCTAACGCATATGGGAGAAATCGTACATATAAACCATATCCGTCAGGTAGCCGTGTTTTGAATTTCATCCAACAGACTCAGTAAATTAGTAAGTATAATTTAGTGAATTACGAGTCATAACCTCTCAAAGCGGCTCCTTCTGAAGGCAGTAGCCTTGAGGAACCCTTATTACAGTTCCTAGCACATTAAATTACTTGCGAAGAAGACTTGTTTGTCATGGAATGTAATTGTCGTAATGTTTACCCGAAACGACCACAAATTGGGAAATGAGTTAACTGATACAGCTAAAAGAAAAGAAAATTATTAACATATTCTTCCTTAATATGGTGTTGTTTTTCAAGATTGGAGAAATATTGTAATATTGATGACTTTTAAAACTAATTAGCGTTGTCATTAATTCTTGATTGAAAAAATAATATTTATCAACCTACTATATGAAAGACGTGTCATATCACAACTCAACTACTGTTGGCTTGAAATATACTGACAGATCAGATATCTATCCTTGAGTCGTTGCTGACGCTCAGATGCAAATCAAATCCTCCCCAAAAACTACAAACCTCCTGCCCCCCTTAACGAAAGCTACCACCATGAATCATGTACACATCTCACTAACATCGCTCTTGGAATCCACTCATCTCTCCTATAAAAAATAGGAATAACTCTAATTTACAGAATCATGGATCTCACAGTTTGAATCAGTGAACAACCAGCAATAAACCATGAAAGATTAAGTCAATACTACTTGCGTGATTAAACTGTTTTTAGAACTTAAGTAAATATCACAGAATTAGTCTCATATCTCACTTACGTATATCATGGTGGGAAAGATGTTATATATTAAGTTAATTAATAGAGAAGAAAGAACAATTCATGTCTATATATACAGTTTACATGATCAACACCACGACACTCAAACAGTTTAAATTTATTTTGACACACAACTAAACACTAGTGTTTTTTTTTTAGAATATAAAAGATTTACAACGAGAATGTTATTATAAATTTTTAAAACTAGAAAATATGATTTTTTAAAAGTTAATTAAGTTTAAAATCAAAATGAACATTTATGCTTTCTTATAGACTCTGGTAAACGTACAGCACACTTCGTACCTAATAATTTAAAGTAAATTACTTGAACGTAAAAACTGGCCTGGACATTGTCATGATACTGTAAGTAGACTATCTAATTATCTCCCCGGAAACTGAGGGTGTTTGAGTAATATTTTAGCCATTTTGCAATATTAAACAAGATGATTAACTTTTTTATTTATCATACAGCAATAATGTCTAAAGTATTAAATTAGGAAATCATGAACTAAAATATTTAGTACTGTATTAGCATGAACCTTATTTGGTTATACAACTTTGGACTTTAAAGATAAATAAGGATATAATAATCATAATATAACGTTCAGTTGTTTATTATAAATGAAAGAAAGACACTTAGCAATCTCAATTATATTTAATTATAACACCGCTTTCGATATCGTAAGATCAGTAACGGCTGTATTGCAAATTCAATCTAGTTAAAATTAACGTTATGCAAAATATTTATTATTAAAAACATTTGTAAAATGGACATTTTAACAGCTTATCATCTAATTCTATGTATAATATTTAGTTATTAGATTAGTTTTTACATTAAATAAAAGATTATTTCGAAGTGATTTTCATTATTACTAAAATATACTAAACAATCTGTAGTTAAAAAAGTCCAGTATTCTTCCTATCAACTGGATCTTGTTTGCAGACTTTATTTCTGTAAACATATTTAGCATACGAAATGTCCATAGATTTGAGAAAGTAACCTACTGATTGAGTGGTGGAAGTGAGAAAGAGAAATTCTCTTCCTCCTCTGTATTTATGACTTTAAAGTTGTCGTGGCTACTAAGTCTTTGGCTGGCATTACAGTATGAAAGCCCACCTACAATGTCATTGACAGCAGTAACAATTGGTTGGTTTGAATAACAATAATTAATCAAACTTAGAATGAGTAAAAGAAATTATTAAGTATTAAAATACCAATATAAAGTGAATACTTATGTGAAAAAAATTAATAAAAGAAACTTGTAAATTCACACTGTTTCGTATGTTGAAGACTTGAAGGTGGACGTTGATCACGTAGCTCAATGGTGGAACGATCATCCTCTGCTGCTGAAACCCTTAATCTCACTAAATATAACAAACACATAGTTTGCTTACTGTCCAGCCCAATTATAATAAATGAACGAAAGCCATTATTTGTATTGAGAGAAGTTATTTTAATCATACTTTTGTAGAAATTATAAAAAGGCAAAATATATTACAATAAGACAACACAATAGGTACAAATTAATATCTAAATTCGTTCAAATTACATCATATGGAGTTTATAAAATGTTTAATTACGAAATACATTTTCTTAGTAATTTATATTGTAATAAATGGAAGACTATTTTTATACAAATTACTATAAAAACTATTTAATGTATAATACTCGGTAATATGAACATCACAAGGTACCAACTTCAGTACTAAATACAGTTTGGCTTAGGCAGTTGGTAGACCACTGTAAACCCAGACCGAAACTTTGACAAAGTTATCGATGTTCATGTTATAATAGTTTTCTGTGGAGCTTCACATAATTTTAAATTTGTAAATCATCGTAAAGTTTGCCCTGGGTAAGTTGTTACAATAACGAATTATTAATAGGAAACGATTGTTATAATATGGGCGAACAAGAGTGGTAAAAGTTTAAGAAGAGTGTAGATGAACGAGTGTAGTCATTGTTACTAGTTTATGTCGACCGTTCCTCAGAAAGAGCCATCGATCAATAGCGCAATAGCCAGGACATATAAGGGATATACATATTTACGGGGAATCCGAATCACTTTCTGTTACAAATTAATAGTGTCGAAATATATTTCACTTTTCAATATGATAGTTTGAATTCGGCTCAAAAACTTATAAATAAATCCCATAAAAACATTAATTTACCGTTGAATATATAAATATTCAACGGTAAATAAATATTGTGCTGTCATATAGGTCCCGTGGGGCCGGATTAATAACGCAGTAAAGTTAGTTCATGTTCCATTATATTAGGTATAGCAGTGGCTTAACTCTCTCTATGTTGCACACATACTGGAGTGACTAATATTCTTACATTCTTACATTCTTACATATGAGACGCCGACACAACGTTGTGCGTATTTTAAGGCGAATATGAATGGTTTTATGAGTGTAGGATGAGTTTAGATGAGTGTAGTCTGGTTACTAACTGAGTTCAACTGTTCCTCAGAAAGGGCAATTTATTAATAGCCCAACAGCCAGGGCAACTAAGGGACCTACAGCTTTACGTGGAACCCGAACCACGTAGTGCTAGTCTGATTTTCAGCTAATTGACAAGCCTGATGCTCAGTTATCTCCCCCACACAACATCCGCACAATGATTACCACCCAACATGAACACCCCAGACTTCTCTAGTAGTGTCCACGCCGATAGCAACCACCAAGCGGACGCCATGTCGGTATTAAGAGGACCGAGCATCCAACCTATCGCCTACAATCTCCCAAACACTTTGTCCCCATGTAGCTGGGTTCTAGCACTGCGCCACCAGTGCCGACCCACCACTATTACCAATAGCTGATGTAATAGTATGCAAAACAGTCGTCAGAGTGCTTGTATGAAAATTCACCGTTAGATAGCAGCACAGACGTGCAAATACAGAAAATTAGTAGTCTAAATATGTATATGTGTTTCTATAGTAAATTGTGTTACTATTTTTTGTTATTACTGCACTATTACAAGTTTTTTTTATAGTTAACTGAATGTTATTAGGGAATGGAATACAGGACACAAATGTTAATTTTGGAAAAATTAAGTGAAAGATTTTCCTCAAAAGATAAAAACAAATGAGCTAAAGTCAGGAAGACAAATCCTCGTATTTCACAGACCTAGAGATTTCAATTATTGCTACTTCCGAGCTTACACAATGGCGAGCATCAATCTATGCTGAGAGAAAAGAAGACATAACGAGTGCTTTAGAGCACTTGATGGATCAGGACTGAAATGTGGCGTCTTTTATCCATTGAGTTTTGAAGCCTTATTGAAATGTTTTGTTAGATTTGTATATTTGTTATATCATCATTAAATTCAACATTAACTTAATAAGCATTTAAAAATATATTTATTGTATTATTATTTAAATTTAAAATGTTTACAAACCATTAGTACTGATAATGAGATTGCAAATTTCAGGACATTTAAACCCAATTATTTTTAATGATATTGAATTAGTCAGTTTTGTAAAATTTCGTAAATATTTTTTATTGACTTTGACTATAACTGTGTAATCTTCATATTCCAGAAAAAAAAGAATAATTTTTTGTGAAATTTTATTGAAATACTTAATAAAGAAAAATTAAAAATTTACAATTCCTTTTCTGTGTATTTGCAAATAAACAAACAATCAATGATTCCAAGAACTAATGTAAATTATGCATTTATTCACTTTTAAAACACTATAGTTTTAAAAATATTTTAAATCCGTAGCTCCGCCGTATTTTGCTTGATATTTACAAAAAACTAAATAAAAACTGTAACATAATACATTTTGACAAACAATTTGAGAATGTGATGTTTATAATTTGCACGTCGAGACTGTGATGTTTATAATTTGCATGTCGAGACTGTGATGTTTATAATTTGCATGTCGAGACTGTGATGTTCATAATTTGATGTTTCTACACCCCAATAGTCTTCATATGAAACCAATGAATTCTTATATATAATGATTTTCCATGTTAATTATTTTATATAGATTATATAAAAAATAAAAATTAATTATACAGATTATCGTTTACATTGTGTTACTACATTAATTTTATAAATAAATTATATTGTTAAATTATGTTCTATAAATGCTTTATGTTTTTGAAAATAGTATTTTATTTATTACAAGACCATTTTTCATTATTATCAAGTTTATCTTTAGGTGCCATACAATATCAAGATAAATATTTGCTTAATGAGTAAAAGGTATACAATTAAAGTGTACTGTTACTTACTGTCTACATTGTTTAATAAATTAACATCTCGTAGTAGTGCACTTGGATGAAACCTCTTTAAACATTATTATAAAAGTTTTTTTTATTTTCATACGTTTAGTCAATGTTTTCGTAATATAAGTTTTTAGGATAGAAATATTCTAAAAATAGTTTTTAATTAGCATAATACATGTTGGTACTTATAGAGTACAAGTAAACGTCACACAACCCAAATTTATTACAATATAAACACAAAATGCACAAATATATTACAATACAAGTACAAAATGCACGAATAATATGGTGATCGATTTCCGTGAACCACGCTTACCTTCCTCAGACCAGAGGGATTCACAAAAGAATGAAAAATGGTGTTCAACAACTCAATCTATAGGCCTTTATTTAGAATTTTGAGATTTTACAAGTATTTTATATTGTATAATAATTTATCAGTGTAAATATAGAATAATAGTATTTTAACAATATTAAACTGGTAAGTACAAAAAAAATAAACCCTATTTGATTTTTACTACCATTGCATAGTATTTTTTTTTTTTTTTACTATTACTTTTGAAATATATGTTTACTATGGTTAGTATGGTGTAAGACAAGGAAATCAGTAGGCAATATTACTTTACGTTAACCCAAGGTGCTTAGTAACTGAGCCTGCGCCACAATACATCCAGTACCATGGTATGGCTATTACAGGTGGGACGAAATAAAATTATCGCATTTTAAAATCACAAAAATAATTTGATAAGTTTTAAATAAAACTGTAAATACAAATTTATCAACTCGGACCATAGTAATATTCTACGAACTCTTACTGTATTAGGCCTAAAGTAGAAAATATATTTAGTATACTGCATGTTATTTTACGTAAAAACAAAAGAAAAAAGTAAACTAAATATATGTTATTTATAAGGAAGATATGATAATTACAAGTAAATACATGTTATTTTGTTTCATCCCCAACTGAACGACCTTTTAAATTCCAATTCTGAGAGAATTTAGATTTCAATCATCGCCAATTTAAATCTCGGTCAATATAAACAATCTCTACAACTGGCTCGCTGTAGGAAACGAGGTAAAGTTGAAAGACTTGAAGTAGCGAGAAGAAAAGTGGGAAATGCATTAATAATAAAGGTGAAGTACAGCATACACTTAGCAGCATTGCCCTATATTCCGAGTAAATGTAGAGCATTGCTGAACTGTTTAGAGTAAAACTAGTCTCTTGTGAGATATTTGTTCCTTAGATTATACTTTTATTACAAAACATGTTTAAGGTAAGGTACGATGCGAACAGCTGACCTAGATTACTCCAAGTGATGTAAATAATTATTTTTAATTACTTTCTGTACTACTGTAATGTGTAAAAAACAAAAGACAACAATAAAAACCCATCAACAATACTAAATTTTAATATTTATTTTTCATTTAAATGACATATTTAAATTATTTAACATTACTACAGAAGATAATTGTACAAATATACTCTATGCTGATAAAAATGTAATAGCTATGCTCAAATAATAAGCGTTTTTAAAGCAGGATATCGTCTCACTCTTAATATTTATAACATTTTCTTTAAGTTGGAAAATTAATTTACGAAAAACAAAACTTGCTTTACTACGATGGATCTATTATAATAATATGTCGATATAACTAAACCCAGATCCATGAACAAAAATACTTTAGACTTAGAAAAATGTTGGTTGTATAAAAGTTCAACTATCCACTATTTTACTTTTTTTAAATTTTGTTTGACAAAATTTACTATTTTTATGTTATTCTATTTTAAAATAATTATATTTATGCTCTTAAAGTTCTCTGTCATATTTTTCTCATTGGTAATAACATTATATTTTTGGCTAGGTTATCAAATATTGTAGCTATACACTATGTGCTGATTATCTTCTAAATAAGGAAACCAGACTTCCTCTCGTTAAATATTTGTACATAAGGCAAGATATTGTCAATGGACTTAACTGGAGGGTTCCAACGTTCTCACATGTGGCTGTTCCTTGGCTGGATGACCATGGTGAGGTATCCCGTCCTTGTACGCAGCCTTCCAGGTCATTGGTGGTGGTTTGGAAGTTATCTTTAAGCCGTTGTTGCAAATTTTTAGTGTTAAAGAAAGCTTCGGGTAAAATAATAAATCCTTGTTCTTGTTGGCAATTCACAATTTAAACCATTATTAGGAATAAGAATCATAAAAAAATAATTAATTTGTATATTTATTTATCAATGGATTACACCATTTTACAATTTAACAGATAAATGATTTAATGAACAAGACGGAAATATACAATACCTAAGATATGAGTAGTAACACTATAAGCATGCTTAAAGGATATTAAATATTTAATTAAAACAAAAAATAACAAACTATAAATAATTTTGTATTGTAAAATAAAATCTTAATGTACATCAAATATAGTGATCGTAGTGATCAGTATAAATATCTACAATAAAAATTCATTATTCATTACATTTTCTAATGTCTAAGGAACTTCAAGTAAGTAGTAAAATATAAGATAAAGCGGTAATGCCTTATATAGGAAAGTAACAATTAAATTCCAAATTTTTTTAAAAATATAATACTATGTAATATTTCCCCAACAGTAATAAATGTGAATTCCGTATAGTCCACATCAAACTACGGGCCCAAATAAAAAATCTGCAAACTTTTCCACTTTAGGTATGACCGAATGGATCTTTTGGAAGGGATAAGATTTCAAACGCATCATCAATCACTGGAATATATGAATAGCAATCTAGCCTGAGGCCGTTCCAATCTCTTCTCCTGCATTTTCAAATATAAGAATGATAGAGTAGGTATTGAGTTTCAGGTATATATAAAAGTATATTGTGATTTTATTTGTTAAAATAATTGTCTTGATACTGTATCTATACTCACCACAGGATATAAATTGCAATACAGTTAAAATAATATTTATATTTTACTTAAAATAAATATTTCAACTATTAACATGTAAGGTTTTATGTGTGTGAGTTCAAAACATTTGTTGTGCTCTGATACATCGATGTATAAATACTCTATGGCAGAGAAATCGTCCTCCTCCCACCATGTATAAGACAGTCAGTCAGATGACACTTTTAGGCATATATTTTTATTAAATACTCTATCCAATAAACTGATGCAAGTAGTTCCTAAACCTGAATTTTCCCTAGTGTGAGAGGGAAAGTAGACCGACTTGGAAGAAAACGCCCACTAGATAGATCGATGGTCTTACGGTAGTAACTTTATCACTGAAAAGTCTCAACATATAAACATTAATATTACTGGAGTATTTGGGTGAATTAATTCATTAAATAAAATTCATACCAATAAAATTACTTCAATTATAAAATGTAATCCTCTTTAAACGTGCACTATACATTAAAAATGAATATTTTATTCAATAAAGAAGAAAATGTATTATAAATGAAATAGTTAAAAAATTTATTACTGTTAGTAATAATTGTTTTTTTTTCTAAATATTTTAACTAAACGAATATTTTTTGAATGAACTACAAAATACAACCCTTTCTGAATGAGTCGAGGAAGAAGAAGTGACTTGTTTCAGCTAAAATACAGACTGGTAAAGTCCATTATAAATGTTAGCTTCTCCAGGCCTACATCATCATCAACTGTTTGTTCGCAAATGTAAATTATATCCAACAGGGGGAGATTTTATTTTATCATAATTACCTCTCTGTGTTCTCTGCATTATTTTTATATTTACTGTGGGAAACCTATACTTGTGTGTTATTTTAAATATGTGATAAAATTGGCTAACATTGCCATTGTCATGTTAGACTTTCTACTAGTTAAAATAGGCCTTTAGGCCTGTTTGTGAAATATATTCAACACGCAAGATTCCCACAGTTAATTATCGAGTTAGGGATGTTTATCTTAAATCTTCCATTCTGCAGTTTGTGGTCTTCGCAACTGAGCCGAAATCTTTGGACTTTTGTTTTGATTATTCAATTTTTGTGAGATTAAACATTTTGTAATAAAACTTTAAAATATTTTATTACCAAACTAACTTTTCAATACATATAATAACATTAACCATTCAAATGAGTTAAGCTATTAAATATCCAAAATAATAATTGGTATTTATTTTATTTAACGTAATTACTGAAAGATATTCCTAACTGAAAAACAACAAGAAACAGAACTGGATATTCTAAATAGTTGCCATCAACAAGGACACTTGACAAATTTGGGGTGTCCGTGTTGGGTAGCAGGAACCGGATGATTTGTAGTGGGGTGGAGTGACAGGAATACATTTTATTTTAGGAAACGAGTATCTTTCAAAGATTGAGGCTTATTAAAAGTTCTGTACAGTATTAAATTTTTTTGAAATCTTAAGTTGCACATTTGGTTTACAGTTCTGAAATGTTTGGAAAATGTTCAGATTTTATAATTTGTTAAAAGTTTTTGTAAAGATAAAGAATAGTAACGGGTAGTTACTAAATGGCAGAAAATGCTTAAAATATACCAAAACATATTTCTAAATCTTTTGAAACAGATTTAAGTCGGCGCATTACGCCAAAAGTTTACGTCTCTTGACAGTGACCCGCTGTTGTTGAACGAGCTGTCGAATAGGTCACCACTGAATTTTCAAAAATGGCCCCTAAACACAATAAAAGAGAGAGCTTGGTAAAATATAGAATGTTTGATAGCAAAATCGGCTAATATATGACACAAACCTACAATTTAACTGATCAAGAATAATCTAAGAAATATAAACAAGTGATACCACTGATTGGGTGGAAGACAGAGCTTGGGTGGAAGACAGAGCTTGGGTGGAAGACAGAGCTTGGGTGCAATTTTAAGTGCAACCATCTCCTAGTGAACCCCGGGTATGAGCTAGTGAAGAGTTACAAACTGAGAGGTAATAACTAAACGAATAACAAATATTGATGATACTTTAAAAGTCAATATTGAGTAAAGAGCAATTTGGAAATATCGCAAATATCGGGAAATTTGATGAACTTTTGGTGTAGTGCGCTAAACCATTGCTAAAAATGGTTTTGAAAATATTTAACAATTTATCTGTTCCTTGTTCTGCCAATTCACAATCACTCGTCATTATTTTGTATCTTTACTAATATTTTTGAAAAATTATAAAATCTAAAAATGTCCAAAAGATTTAAAACTTTAAGCAAAATGAGCAGAATCAAGATGACGTCGTTAAAAATTAATATTTTACAGAATTGTTACATGTATCTAAAAATAAAAATATTATATTTTCAATTCACCCTAATATGTCGAGAAGATTACTGAGTATCAAGCGTGTCAATAAGTTAACTGTTATGTGGTTCGGATTCCACGTAAACCTGTAGGCCCTTTATTTTTCATGGAAACTGGGCTAAAGTAGCCTTTTTGGTCATAGTTTAAACTTAATTAGTAAAACTACGTTAGATCATCCACGCTCATTGAATCATTCATAACCATCTTAAAACAGGCGAACTAAATTTGAGTCGGTGTCTCAAATCTGAGAATCCGATTTGACTGTTTTGGGTAATACTGGCTAGCTATTAGTTATTTCAGCGTCTTCCGAAGGGATAAAGAGAGGTATGAAGCGGGAGATTACTGGTTCTACCTGATAAAACTAAAGGAGAAACAAGAACTACTTTTACCGAATAAGACAGTTTCAATAAAATGAAGGCTTATTATTTTCATGTTCAGCAGTTAATACATATTTGCTGTATCATATAATTTAGAACCTTCACTCAAAATCAAATCTATGAAACTTTAAATATGAAGTACATTTCGTCCCTATTTAACTGTGTCGTAAAACATGAACCTCAGATCCCAGATTCCCACAAAAGTACGCCTATTTAGTTTTAAACAATTCAACGGGACATTGTAAACAATCTTAGCAAAGATAAACAATTTTCACATAAAAAGCACCGTTACTCTTCAACCATCTAAAGTATACATTCCCATATACTCATTAATCCAGCCTATGAATTAAAATTTTCATAAATTATTCAAAATCATAAATATGTTTTTTCGTTTTGTTATGAAAGAAAAATATACGTCATACTCTTTTTTAATGTTTATTTATGATTTGATAAAAAGCAAATAAAAATCTATGGGATATGAAAAAAAAACTATTATTTCAATTCAGCTCGTGATTGTCTCAGAGGGAAAGTTACAACTGTACAACATTTATAACTTTCTCCAACATCAGTAACTTTCCTAAAGCATTGGCCAGGATGTAATATCACTCTCAAGTTACAAAAGTTAATATTTGTTCTATCTAGCAGAAATTATTTGTTTCGTGATTTTGTAGGAAATGAACAGGTACATTTTATACAACTTGAAATATTTTCATTTGAAACATAAAAAAACAACTTCTAGATATAACGAAAATAAGCTTTTATTAAAAAAGTCAAAATAACACATACAACATTTATTTTAGATTAAATTTTCTGTAATCAGTTAAAGTTGGAAAATATTATCATCCTCATCTCCTTAAAACTCATTATTTTGTGTTCAGAATATAGTATAAGAGATTTGTATAAATAGCATGCTTGCAAGCCTACTATCGACTTTATTTTTAGTCCTACTCACTTGAATTTTATCAATTCATAGCTTAGGTTGTTAAAAAATGTATTACAAGTTTATTATTACAAGTTTATAGTTTTAAAAAATTTTAGTTCAATTTTACTATTTTACACGTGGCTACAACAGTCTAAGGTGAACAGTTTGAACACCTGCTACATTAAAACAGGTAATTGTTTTAAGAATTTGGGTTAGTGTTGACTCAATAAGCGATAAACAGGATAAGAGACTAAATGATTTTATTATTCTAAATTCGTCTTTTTCTCTGTTAAAATTAAACGTAGGGACCTTTAGTTTTCATCATTGGATTTATTTTTTTATTCCCTTTAAAATGAGTGGTCACATGATAGGGGTTTAATTTTGAAAATTTTTAGTTGCCCCACTTTAGAAAAGGGGGACAAAATGTTTAACATCTTGAAACATTAAAAGACTATGTTATAATGGATATTGGGTATATTAGAAATATAAATAAAAAAATGAACATAAAAAATCATATAGGTATTATATTGCAAGACTTAATTATATTAAAACATGTATAAAATAAATATAATTGTGTTACTATTTTTACACCAAATTTTGTGTCGATGCCTAAGTCCTGAAAATCAGTACGAGTTTCCGAAAATATACATAACCTCAATGTCAGATACCATAAGTCAAAATTGAACACTTAGTAGTAGAATATTAAAAAATCAAATGTCTTAAAGTAGCACCACCATAAAATTCATAGGGACCCAAATTAAAGAAAAAAAATTATAAAATTATGTCGTTAGACTTATACAGTCATATATTTTTCAATAAAGCCACCTCATACTGAACAATCCTTCAGCCTGTTGATGGGTTAACAGTCATCAGGAGGCCATTATCTCAGTCTTTGTTCCCCTCTCTCTCTCTTCAACAGCTGATCGATGACGTCATTTACAACCACTGACAACAATTGAAACTTCCCGGCACTTCACTGCTATGGGGCAAATTGCCTGCCTCTCACCAGTGATGAATGAGTCCCTGTTTTTATTAGGTCTAGTAATTAATATTATTAAATTGGGAAAACATGGAACAGATTAATTTTACAAACTCAATTTATATTTACTATCAATCTTTAACGTTCTTCTTAATTTAATTATTTTTTACGTATAAAATAATATCTTTGACAAACAAATCAACATTTAGTTGGTAATTTTTTTATTTGACGTATTTTGTTGTTTTTATTTAACAATCTATTTTCTTCAAATTGATATAGATCCAGTGCTATGATACTGAAGGGGGTGATCACAGTATGGTCTAGTTAACTAGAATACAGTTAACTAGACCATAGCACTTGAAATTGATTATGGTCATTAGTTTTAACTAAGTGCTATGGTGATTAGTTTCAACTAAGTGCCGTCATGTTTAGTTTCAACTAAGTGCTGACATAGTTAGTTACAACTAAGTGCTATAGTGATTAGTTTCAACTAAGTGCTGTCACAATTAGTTACAACTGTTACAATTAGTTACAACTAAGTGCTATGGTGATTAGTTTCAACTAAGCAATGTGGTGATTAGTTTCAACTAAGTGTTGTCACGAGTAGTTTAAACTAAGTGCTACGGTGATTAGTTTTAACTAAGTGCTACTGTGATTAGTTTAAACTAAGTGCCGTCACGATTAGTTTCAACTGTGCTGTCGCGATTAGTTACAACTAAGTGATATGTTGATTAGTTTCACCTACGTGCTGTTACGATTAGTTACAACTAAATGCTATGGTGATTTTCAACTAAGTGATGTTGTAATTAGTTTGAACTAAGGGCTGTGGTGATTAGTTTGAACTGAGTACTTGGATGACTGTTTAGCGTACTACTATCAGCATATGTTGTATACAAACATACAACAGTATACATAATTATATAATCATTTTAGTGTGTGCTGGAGAGAGACAGATATATCCTCCAAGAGAATTTCTCCCAAGATAACTTATTTATTTTAAACAGTTCAGCAATGCTCTACATTTACTTGGAATATAGGGCAATGCTGCTAAGTTTTTGCTGCACTTCACCTTTATTAATAAAGCAATCCCGACCTTTCTTCTCGCTACTTGAAGTCTTTCAACATAACCTCGTTTCAATCAACGAGCCAGTTGCAGAGCTTTTCTAAATTGGCAGTGATTTAAAATGTTTGTTGACTCTGTTGTGCAATGCTTATAAAAATGAAGTAATAATCATAAAGGAAATATATACCATATCAAATTTTATACCGATTATGTGGTGTCGTTATATATCTACAATAGTTTTATGATAAAAGTAAATAAAAGTATTATGATAACATATTTATAAATTATTTATCTAAATAAAAGAACATAATTAGTAATTTTAGATATATTTAAATAACATTTATAAAAATCGTAAGATCATCAACACTGTATTGAACCCAGTTAAAAGTTAGGTTATTGAAACATTTTGTAATGAAACCATTATTAGAATAGTTACATTTTCCATGCAATATGTTGAAATTTCTAAGAATTTCATTATCATTAAATATACTAAACAAAGTTTAGCTAAATGTGTTCAGTATTTCATTTTCGTTTTTAATGGAGTTTGTTATGTATACTTTATTTCTGTACAGTATTTTGTGTACAAAAACAGAAGAAATACATGGTAAATACATGAGAGTCATTGTTTGTAATGTTAAAATATATATCAATCATTACTTACGAGTATTTAGAAATGATAAAACAGAAAAATTTAGTAAAATAGAGTATCACAGTATATACAAATTAGTTGAAAATAAATTAGTTCAAATTACATTATATGACCATACATTTATTAATGACAAACTAACATTTATATCAGAAAAGAACATATTTTTTTTAATATTCGACACAAATTTTAATTTAAAAAGCACTTTCACTGGTTCAAATATGTTTTTTCTGTTTATATTTAAACTAATGATGCATTAACAAGTGAAAGTTCTTTTACCTAATTAAAATTTGTGGAATAATCTTAAAAATGTGTTCTTTGGTGAAACATAATAAGTAAATATAACAGAAAACGAAAATTGGTTAGTAATCAATGTGGTAAAGAGAATTATTTTACAATTTGCACAACCGAATATACGTGTTTTTGTACAACACATGGTACCATGAAAATCATGAGGTACCAACTTCAAAACTAAATATAGTTAGGCTTTGACATTTAGTAGCCCAGATTAAAACGTCAATGTACAGACTATAAATAGAGATCTGTGCAAACGATCCTCAGATATGCTATCAAAAATACGTTCTTATTATTTTATTCCATTCAATTTGTAAACACAATCGTCTATAAATGGACGAACACGAGTAGTGAAGGTGTGTGATTAGTGTAGATGAACGAGTGTAGTCATTGTCACTACCTAAGGTTTATTGTTCCTTATAAAGTGGGAAATATTAATGGCCCTACCATTAAAGCCACTTATTAACAGCCAGGGAAACTAAGAAACCTATATATGTTTACGTGAAATCCAAATCACACAGTCTTGATCTGATATTCAGCTAATTGACAAGCCAAATAATCAGTTCTTTCCCCTACACATCATCCGAACTCTGACTACCACCCAACATGGACACTCCGGACTAGTAGTGCTCACGTTGATGGCAACCATTGAGTAGGCATATGATTGTTTATATTTGTTTCTGAGATTCTAGGTTCAAATACCCAACTGATCTAATGATAGGTATCAAACTCGTCCAAAAAACCTAAAGCACAGACCTGCAGGCCCATTTCAACTGGTGAGTATAATTTATTTTCTTTAACAAGTCTGACATGACAATGGCAATGTTACAGTCATTTATATCACATATTTAAAACAACACACAAGTATAGGTTTCCCACAATAAATATAAAAATAAAGCAGAGAACACAGAGAGGTAATTATGATAAAATAAACTCTCCCCTTGTTGGACATAAATTACATTTGCGAACAAAGAGTTGATGATGATGTAGGCCTGGAGAAGCTAACATTTATAATGGACTTTACCAGACTGTATTTTAGCTGAAACAAGTCACTTCTTCTTCCTCGACTCATTCAAAGGGTGGGCTGTATTTTATAATTGACTCAACAATAGTTCACTTAGTTAAAATATAAAAAAAGTACTTTTAACAAACAGTAGTAAATGTTTACTCTATCTTTATCTGAATACATTTATTTTTATATTTAAAATTAGTTTCCTTTTTACTTTATCCTATATGCGTTAGCATAGAGAAATTATTGTGATCGTCAAAATCAACTTTTTTACGAGTTGGTTTAAAAATACATTTTGGAGCTCCATGAACCCAAACACTGTGTGTGTGTGTGTTTGTGTGCGCGCGCGCGTCTGTGCACTTCACTGGAGACAAATGTATTGATCGATTGTTATAAAATGTTGTATGTATGTGTATTTAGCCAATATCTCCGGACTATACATTTACCATTTTTTAATTTTCTTTTTACATTTTTATGTCATAAAACATAAAAAAATTTAACTTTCTCAAAAACGGCTTTATTGATTTTGATAGAATTTTCAGGAAAGATGTGAATTACAATTTAAAATATTTTAATGAACACCAAATGTTTCTAACTTTAATAGTTTTATAGTTATAAAATTGTTTTATGGGCAAAAACATTAAAATGGCTTTTATTAAATGTTTAGTAAAGATGCAAATTACAACTAACAATGTTTCAGTCAGTACTCAACTAAGTTGGGGCTGGAGGCCGAAGGCCGGAAGCTACAAGTCAAGTCGTTGAATTTTGTTTAAATCAAATATGACTGTGTTTAATGACATGAACACTAAGTTTTTCCATATTTTTACTTAAATAAATTAGGATTTACGTCTGTAGATTCCTTAGGAATTTAATTAATTGAACGTCTGCTTTTATACGGGTATGCACATACATACCCGTATAAACCAATAATACTTAATACCACTGTACGTGTAGGGGTGGGTGGGTGGATCAATACCACTGTACGTGTTGGGTGGACGGGTGGGTCAATACCACTGTACATGTAGGCGTGGGCGGGTGAATCAATAGCACTGTACGTGTTGGGTGGGCGGGTGGTTCAATACCACTGTACATGTAGGCGTGGATGGGTGAGTCAATAGCACTGTACGTGTATGGATGGGTGGTTGGGTCAATACCACTGTACGTGTGGAGTTGGTGGGTGGGTCAATACTACTGTACGTGTAGGGTGGGGTCAATACTGCTGTACGTTTATGGTTGGGCGGGTGGGTTAATACCACTGTACTTGTAAGGGTAGGTGGGTCAATAGATTTTACACGCTATCTGTGAAACTGTAAAAACCTTTATAATATTTATAAAAACTATGTAAATACTGTCATATTTGTAGTCATACAAGTTTTTATAGTATGATAGTAAACTTTGTACATAGTTATTGTAAACTTAATGTAGCCATTGACGTGGACGCTACTACAGAAGTTTGGGATGTCAGGATGTTGTGGAGAAGAGAACTGAATCATACATTTACAAACTTAAATTGTAATTAAATTCCACAAAATATTCATTTTCAACATTACCATGTGACTTAAAGCAAACTTTTTATATTATTATGTAGTTTAATAGTGGGATGCTTAGCATTGATTGGGTGACTGATTACCGGTTCAAAACATCCCCGGGACAGGCAGCATGTTTGTGCCAGTTACCTGGTACTATTTATTACATTTATAATGCTAATTAGAAGAAATAGAGGATTAAGTTTCTTGAAGGTATTTTTACTGTATACCTCAAATTTAATGTATAATAGTACTTAAACCTTTCAGTATCACTGATTTTTATTTTGCAAGGCCTTTAAGGAACATAGTTACCATCATTAGAAACAATACAATATAATATTTTGATTGTTTTATCGTGTTTTTAAATACAATATGACAATACTCTGATTCTTAGATGCGAGACACAGACATAACATTCTGCGTACTTTATGATAATACGAATTATTGTATGAGTGTAGGGTGGATATGGACCCCCTGTGTAGTCGGTTACTAACTCAGTTTGACTTATGCACAGAAAGAATAGTCTTTTATTATACGTCCAGTTTCCAAGGCAACTAAGGAACCTTCAGTTTTACCTGGAATTCGAACCACACATAATTAGTCTGTAACCTCTCTACTACTGATGAGTTACATTAGATTAAGTTTTTTGTTAATTTAGTAAATTATTACTCAAATTAAATTTATTTTAGATATCTCAGGGTCATTTTTATGGGTAAATCGGTGAGGCTGTAAATTACAATAAATAAGACTATAGATTGAAAAAGCTAATTTATTACATTCTTTTATATTTAAATTTATATATGAATTTCAATAGTACAAAAATGAATCTATTTACTTTCTACTGACTCTTCAGAAACATAATTAAATCAATTTACAAACTAAAACTTATCTTTAGTTTTTTCTTTGTCTGTTGCTCCTCGTGGTCTTGAGTTTCAATTAAATTGTAATCACTGTTCCAAACCGGTTATCGTATATTTATTTAGACCATTGCGGTTGAATTGTAAAAAATAATTTTGATTTAATGTTCGATAAATACATTTTTTTTATATTATTCGGTTTTGAGATCAAGCGGCCACCCGCGGTAACAAAGAAGATGTTTGTCCTACATCAGACTGAATTGGAGTGGACGAGGCTGGCTGGCGTGGCTTGCCAGTCGGTTACGGTCTAGGGCTTTGGGGTTCAGGGCAAACTTCCGGTCTCTCCATATGCTTTTTGCTCTGGTTAGTGCTGCATCTAGTGGTCCTTTTGTCAACTAAACAACGTCTTTCATTTACCTTGGACTCGACCGTCACATTGTGATACACTGACTCCCCTTTAGATCGACTCGTCCAAGACACAGAACTGAACAGGTCTGTCTCATCTGTTTCCGCTGCAATGTTTGGAATTTTGTTTACTCATGTGTCTCGGAAGACTGCCATGGAATAAATCTGCCTACCCAATTCTTTATACTTGTTGGCTATTAATTTGTTACAATTTCCGAATTTATTTAAATATTCTGTATTTATTTTAATTAAATGTACCTATTTCTCATTTAAATAATTTGTATTTTATTTAAATTTAATTTGTATAATCATCAATTAGGTGGACCTGTTACAAGTCCAATTTCCAGGTAATTGATAATCCTGGTACTTCGTTCTCTCCCCTACACAACATCCGGACACCGACTACCACCCAACATGTGCACTCAAGGCATCTATAGTAGTATTAACAACGATAGAAGCTATTGGGCTGATATAATGTTGGTATTAAGAGGACCGAGAATATAACATATCACCTATAATATACACAACAATTTGTCCTTAAGTAGCTGGGTCATAGTGCATGGCCGATAATTTTTTAAATATTTTTTTGGTACACTTTAGCGAATATACAACAAGGCAATTATTTTAACAAATACAATCACAATATAGATTTTGATAATCGGAAATTCCATCCCTACTCTATAATTGTTATATTTGAAAAAGCTAAAGAAGAGATTGGAATGGCCTCAGGCCAGATTGCTATTCATATATTCCAGTGATTGATGATCCGTGTGAAATATTATCCCTTCCAAAGGATTCTTTCGGTCATACCTAAGGTAGAAACGTTTGCAGCATTTGCTTTGGATCATAATTTGATATAATATACTAAAAATTTAAAGTTCAAATTTAATTCAACCTTTAATTTTATCAATGTTTGGAAACGTTCACATTGTAATACTGAAACTGTATTGCACATTGTTAAATGTAGCACATACAATTTAATTGTTACTTTAATAAATACAATTATACTATCTTATTTTATATTTTACTACCAACATAGAAGTTCCTTAGATGTTGAGAAAATAACTAAATGATATCACTCCTTACTGTATTTAATTTTTAATTTATGGTCAATATTTTATCTTCAATCTTGGTTTTAAACGTGACTTGTCAACAAGAAAAAGTATAAAGAAGGATGTATTATTTTACCAGGAAAAGTTAGGGCTGAGAAGCTTCCTTCTAAGAATTGAATACTAAATTTTTTAAATAATTTTGAAAATAAATAACTTAATTATATTATTTTTTCGTATTAAGAATTTTACCAGCTATTTTATTACTATTCCATTAATCCTCTCAGGGAGTTTATTTTTAGATTTTAACATTTTTATTAATCCGTTAACTTCGTAAGTGTTTATGATATAAAATGACAGTTATGCGAGAATTTGAGCCACAATGAAAGGCACTATCAAAGAATGACACCATTGGGGTCATGGAAATTAATAAGTGGAGACCTGTTTTACGGCTTTTATGTGAAGGAATAATTTATGATTATTTGTTTACTTTGTAGATATTAGTAAGCAGTTAGTTTATTTGACCAATAATTTATTGTGTATGCCATATTCTGAATATATACTGAACGACTTTAATATTTATATATTTCACTGGATTGCCTCCAACTTTCCCAATCTAACAACATCCTTAACCGTAAAATGGAGTGTAATACGTAAAATTGTTATACAATGAAAACAAAAAGATCATTTCAATAAATATACAGCTCCATATCAGATTGCTAGTGAAATTAAAATTTCCAGAGATTTTGTCTTCGATATTTACTTATTTATTATTATTCTAGCCCTATTATTCCTTCTTTCGTCTAATTGTAAAAATACGTTTCTTGTTTTTACATAGCAACCAAATAAGAAATTGGTGGCCTTTACCCTTGATTTTATACACCTACAATAGATAAACCATCTAATAGGAATATTTGAGGCAGTAATTTTGTTAGTTAGTGAGGCCCGCTACTACAGCTGGTTTAAACTGCATTACATTTACATGGAACTACACTAGCGCTCCACAACGGACCACAAAAACAGCTGATATTTTGAAACTCAAAATTTAACATTGGATGGGAAATCTATTTGTGTATAAAATCAATGCCTTTACTGGTATGGCTATTTATAAAACACTGTTGTATTGTCTGGTGTATAATAGTAATGCAAATAAATTGGATGTATTAATATATCCAATACGTGTTTTAGCTAAATATATCTTTTTATAATTTATTGATTATGATTTGTACAAAAATGATGTATGAACGTTAAATGTTTATTCGTTGAAGATCTTGGAAACGTCCTCTAAAAAGTATTAACAATTTAACTATAATGAATAATAAATCATACTCAGTTTTTATTCTAAGGAGTCCCCAATGACTGTTTTTGAAAGAAACGCTTATAATTAAACTTAAGAAGTTGTAAGATTAGATATAATAATTGATTTTTAAATATTGCTTATATGAAAATAAATTTTATTAGAAAGAATGTAGTTTCTAAAAGAAAATAAAGAATACACAGTTGATGATAAGATGACAAAAAGATACAAAGGTGATGAAATTTTTTTTGAAATTATAAAGAAATAACTACTTTTTAATGAGTTCAAAATCAAAGATTATATTAATTGGAATTTAAAATCCTGATATCAGTAAGCTATATAATGTTTTGTAAAATGAATATTTAACTTAAAACTCGCATTAAAATACCAATTGTAGAATACAATAAATGTATTTGCACGTACTCAATAAATTGACGTTCTATTGAGCGGCAATATTAAATACACAAAAATCTAATAAAACATTTCAATGAGGCTTCAAAGCTCAATGGATAAAAGACGCCACATTTTAGTCCTGATCCATCAAGTGCTCTAAAGCACTCGTTATGTCTTCTTTTCTCTCAGCATAGATTGATGCTCGCCATTGTGTAAGCTCGGAAGTAGCAATAATTGAAATCTCTAGTTCTGTGAAATACGAGGATTTGTCTTTCAGACTTTGTCTCGTTTGTTTGCATCTTCTCGAGGAAATTCTGTTAGTTAAGTTTGAAAAAGAAAAGAAAAAATGGGATCTGCTTTCAGTTCTTTAGTAAAATACACTAGTTAACCATAAAAACCCTAGTTATTCATTTTGTTTCTAGTCAAAGTAAAATATGTTTTAATCGGCCAAAAAGAAGTAGCGTTGACCATAGAAACAAGTAGGATTACTAAATCAATGTATTTTCTCTAGATTACACGCACGTGTTGTAATCTAACGGTGACGTATTCAAACAAACGATGGGACAACTGTTTTGTGTACTATTAGCTGATCTATTAGACACTTGAGGTGTGCTGCAGATAGACAGAGATAGAGAATGAAGAGAGATAGATACAGGAATGGAGAGACAGAGAGAGGAAGATTAGTGGTGACAGCCAAAAAATGAAACAGGAACTAATTTTACCATAAAAGAAACCTGGCTTCACAGAATGCATATCGGTGGACAGTATTTCTTCTTTATACAATAAATGGCAATAGTCATTTTTAAAGGGATTTTAAAAATATATAAAAATATTTATAATTTTTGCTTCGATTGGAAAATATGAAAGTAAATTAAGTAATTAATTTTAACACTGTTTAATTTTATTGTTAAAACTAGTTGACCACAGAACCAACGTTCTCACTAATTTACTCCTTGATAACTTTAAGACAGGTAAAGGGATATTGTAATATATTATTCAAGCTAAGAAATACAATGTTTCTATAAACAGCACATCATATTTTAAACTAACTAATGTAGTCTATATAGTCACCATATTAGTAATTAGTATTGAATTGTTTATTATTATTATTTAATTTAAAGACACAATTATGTTCTAGATTTGTTTTATAAAAATACAAACATTTTATTTTAATGTTTATTTATGGAAAGGTAAATATAAAATAAGACTCGAAATAACAAAATTTACTTTTTCAACTCAACTTGGGATTGTCTCTGAAGTAAAGTTACAATTGTGCAAAATTGAAAACTTTCTCCAACATCAGTAACTTTCCCAAAGTATTGGTCGAGATATAATATCACTCCTAGGTTACAAAAGTTAATATTTTTCTATCTAGAGAAATGTTTTGTTTCGTGATTTTATATTAAATGAAGATATAAATGATATATCATATAACACTTTTTTTCTTCATTTTAAACATATAAAAGACTACCTAAATGAAATACGTAAGTTGAAAATATTTGATTGGCACACAAGGGGAATTTCTTTTACTTAGGGGAATGTCTTTACTAACTGAGTGTGGGAATCACACTTTGGAATAATCGTCAATTAAGGGATTAGCTACTAAAATCCCTACTTGTGCACTGTCAGCATGCGCTTACAATACATCATCATATTCGTCGCACCCACCCAGAGTTCTGCGCCGCACAGGAGAATGGAAGTTACGGTGGGTGTGAGGAGTTTTATTTTGCTCGACCTAGGGCCACCAACATTCACCATTAATCTGCTGAGTATTATGACCACATTTTCTGCCCTTTTGCACACTGCTTCGGTGTGTTCCCAGCAATGGACAGTCGAGCATCACACCCAGGTAACTCGATTTTGGTCTGGACCTCGATGGAATCTAAATTAAAGAGTGAATGACTGTATGTATTGTATTCTCCGTCGAGCGAGCATTACGATCTTAGTCTTGGTAATTGCCAACTCGAATCCATGACTGTGTCCAGCTTCCAACCTGGAGCATAACCTGATTAAGGCGGTGCTACGCAAAGCCAGGAGTCCTCTCAGTGATGACGACGGCCATGTCATTAGCGTAGCCTACCAGGAACTCATAATGAGACATCTCAAGATGAAGGAAGCCGTCGTACGAAATGTTCCAAAGGTAAGGACCGAGAATTGAGTCCTGGGCCGCTTCGGTGTTTAACCTCGTCAGTTCTACTGCCTTCCTCAATCTCTTACGGCAGCCGACGGTCCTTCAGGTAATCCTGCACAACGACCAGGAGATAACCTTTCTCAATCTCTTACGGCAGCCGACGGTCCTTCAGGTAATCCTGCACAACGACCAGGAGATAGCCTTTCTCAATCTCTTACGGCAGCCGACGGTCCTTCAGGTAATCCTGCACAACGACCAGGAGATAGCCTTTCAATCTATTAGCCTTTCTCAATCTCTTACGGCAGCCGACGGTCCTTCAGGTAATCCTGCACAACGACCAGGAGATAGCCTTTCTCAATCTCTTACGGCAGCCGACGGTCCTTCAGGTAATCCTGCACAACGACCAGGAGATAGCCTTTCTCAATCTCTTACGGCAGCCGACGGTCCTTCAGGTAATCCTGCACAACGACCAGGAGATAGCCTTTCTCAATCTCTTATGGCAGCCGACGGTCCTTCAGGTAATCCTGCACAACGACCAGGAGATAGCCTTTCTCAATCTCTTACCACAGCCGACGGTCATTCAGGTAATCCTGCACAACGACCAGGAGATAGCCTTTCTCCCTGGGGGTTCCTTATATTTATATGCATAAAAAAGGAAAATAACTTATACTTTGGTATACCAAGGCTTAGCTCAATTACGAAATATATAAAGTGAATTTAGTTTTAGTATCAGTTACAAGTAATAATTGCGTAAACCATGTTTCCTCAATGCATATACTATAAAAAAAAGTTAACTCAACGTTTTGTATTTAAAAAAATATTTATATGAACCTAAAACTAATGAAAAAATAAACGTATCATACCATAAAATTGTGTCTTTAGACCTAAAATTGATATCTTATATTTTTTCATTAAAGCCACCTACCCTGATCCTTCAGTCTATTAATAGGTTAACAGTCATCAGGTGGCCATTATCTCAGTCTTTGTTCCCCTCTCTCTCTTCAACAGCTGATCGATGACGTCATTTACAACCACTGACAACAATTGAAACTTCCCGGAACTTCACTGCTACGGGGCAAATTGCCTGCCTCTCACCAGTGATGAATGAGTCACGGGCTTTATTAGGTGTGGTAATAAATATTGATAAAAATCTATTAACTAAATTCTTCAAATTTATTGTTTATTTAGTATCCATTTTTGTTAATTTTTTTAACTTCACTGTTTTTTTTTTTTCAACAAATAGAATATAATGTCAGACATATATATTTTTTAGTAACTATCTGTATTTGTTTGATTTTTATCTAAATATTATTCTATTAAAAATAAAAAAA
Source organism: Stictocephala bisonia (assembly GCA_035578905.1). NCBI lineage: Eukaryota > Metazoa > Arthropoda > Insecta > Hemiptera > Membracidae > Stictocephala > Stictocephala bisonia. The sequence goes on along the minus strand of JAQJVL010000245.1, from coordinate 694,575 downwards.
ATTTAAAATTCTTAAAATATTTAAAATGTTTTTTATTTCTGTGAGACCTTTCATCTATTATGTTCTCATCATTAATACATCTATTCCCTGTAGGTGATACGTCTTTCACAAATTAAATATTTTATTGGCAATTTTGATAGTTAAATAGTTTACTTCATTGTAATCGTTCTCCAAGCAAAAAAACCCCTAATTTAAAATAAACCCATGGTTTTAAAATTGATAGCTATATAATATTTTTACTAACACAAGTTTTCTTAATAGCCAGCAAAGATAAATTTAAATCAGCATTAGATTTCTAAGTCTCGGTTAAGAGCCAAACAGCATTCGTAATTATCTTAAATTATTATCAAATCTTTATTTAGATTTAATCCAACCATCATGCGTTTTTATTGTAAACAAATATGTAAAATCTTTAACAATATTTTACCTTTTACTAATCATAAAAACAGACAACAAATTATAAACCAAAAGTGGGTTTTTTAAAACAAGTACACATGCATACAACTTACTGTAACGTATAAAAACATGTGTTAATGTTAAATAAATAAAAGATAACATTATACGAATAACGAAACATTTAAAAAATGTAATTAAAATTATTATATTCTACATTATTCTTAAAAGGAAGAACCAAATAACATTGGTCTACGTGATCTTTTAAAAAAACAACTTACATTTGACTGCTCAGGTAATACTACTCTTTTTTTAGTGTAAACTTAATTATATTCTATAAGTTTTAGAAACCAAGTAAAACACCGTATTTTCTTACTAACGTAAAATTATTGGCTTAAATCAACCACATTAGGATTTGTTAAAATCTGAACCATGAGTAGACAGCATAAGTTTGTGTGGCTAAATCAGCGTTATATTATAGTTATAAGATAACAGCTTTGGATATAAGAACATTTGCTGTTGACACGCAACTGAGAGGTTGTATAATAGTAATTTGTTTCATAAAAGTCAGTTTGGCGTTATATTTTTTCAGCTCATAGTCACTTCAGCATGTCCTAGAGAGATATAGAAAGGGATGAAAAGAGAGAGGGAGACCACTGGCGCTACCTGTGAAAACAGAACACGAACTAATTTTACCGAACTTGATAACCGGCTTCACGTTACTCATATGCGTCGATAGTCTTCTCGTTTCTATAGTAAATTGAGCAATTAAAACGAATTAATTTTCATTATATACATCGCGTAAAATCGTCAGTTGTTTAAGTCGTACCTAACATAAAATATATTTTGTAATAAGATAACTAAGCGAACCGATTTCTTCTAAGAGAATATATTTAATCTAAACATTCAACAATGTTTTACCTATACTTGGAATATAGGGCAATTTTGTCAAGTTTACGCTGCACGTCACCTTTATTAATACTGTAATGCAATTCTGACTTTTCTTCTCGCTACTTCAAGTCTTTCAACTTAACCTCGTTTCCAACAACGAGTCAGTTGCAGAGCTTTTATATTGGCAATGTTTTAAAATTGGCGTTGATTCTTCTGTGCAATAATATATACCAAAACAAAAATCCTCAACAAAGCACAATTTAACAACTCGTACAGTTGGGAATGGAATTAACTAACAAATATTAAGATCCTATTGCCATTATCACCTATTCCTTACAAATAAATTATGTTAAGTTGATAAATAATATATTCATAAAATTCCTCATCTTAATTTTGTTACTTTTATAAGACAAATCGTTTTTGATACTAATTAAAAATATGATACGTGATCTATATAGTTTCTAAACATATCTTAATTATAAAACAAAGTTAATTTTAATAGTAAGGATTACCTTCTTAATCTTTTACGTAATAGATTTAAAACGTTTCCAAAATATATATTAAAGAAAGCACCATCGACCAGGTCATCTGTCATGCATAACTAAGTGTAGACAAGGAACATTCATATATCACCAATACAAACTCTAACAATTCAGCTGCATATTACAATTAAATAACAATGTAAAGCAATTGTTCTTTCTATTTACGTTTTCCTTTTATAACTAAGGTTCTACGTTTTAGACTTGTGTACGAACAGTCTAACCCACCCTACCACTCACTCTATAGTGGTAATGACCCTCCAACCTACCTATACACGTAATATGGTAGTAAGAAATGCTGTTAGCATAAAACGTAATATATTTTCGTATAATCACTAAACGTAGTTCTATCATAAATAAATTAGAAGTTTTATAAGCAACCATATATAATCAATGATATACTCCAGTATTCATTTTATTAATAATTTATTTGATAATTATGGGTTTCGTGAGTTTTTTATTACGTAATAATAATAAATTACAATTAATTATAATTTCATACAATTGACAAAACATAATTACAGGATAACTTGAAATGTGAGTTTAAACGTATGCTTATAGTCTGACTAGATTGAAGTGTGAAAGCCACTGGCTAAGTCGTTTATAATGTCATGGCTTTCGCCTGAGTTAGCGGTATTCATAAAAATATTTCTGGTTGATTTGGTTCTTGATAAAATAGTGTATTATTGTTTCGTAACCTTTATTATTTTTAAGCAATAATTTACTTAAATAATGAGTATAGGCTTATGTCACTCTAATTAATCTACAGCCTTATTAAAGTATTGACTAACATATCTAAGTGGTCCTCCACACAAGCATTGGAGGTTTACTTCTTTGTTTTTCACTGTTTTTATCACTATTTATCTATTTATTTATAATATAAAGGTCAGTCTTGGCATATATATTAGACTTATTGTTGTTAATTTGTTTTGGTTGTTATGTATTTTATTTTTTATATTGTCTATTATAATGACTAAGTTTGTAGTATGGTTGTGTTTTGCTGTATAAAATATGTACGTTGTATGAGAAAAATAAAGATTATTAGTACGTTAATTGTACTGTACTGATTCTCCCCACCTTACTGTGTCGTAACAAATTTCCCATACATACCAATAGTCTTTGGGAAATGAGCAGATAAAAGTTAGAAAGGAGACCATAAAAAAAACATCAATTTAAATCATATTTAAGATAAATTTGTATTGCCTAATCTTTGGTGATCTCCATATATTTATGATTTACATTTTTAAATAAAAAATATATTGTTTAATTAAATAACTGTTGTAGTTATCTATTGCCAATTTAGATAAACATGTTCCAGGTTCCAAATTAACAGACACTAAGCCAACTGTTAATACTAAAAAGTTATATTAAATATATAGTTTATAGTTTTTTATGAGCATGTATCTTCTGAACAACGTATACTAAAGAAGGAGTAATTCGGAATTACCATAAGTACAACACTTTGTGACTGTCACTGCCATGAAGAAAGTATGACTGCAGGCAACTGCTGGTAATGGCATGAAACTGCGGATGACATCAGAGAAAATAGTGTGTGTTATGTATGGAAATTTAAAACCAGCCGACAGGGGTGTTGAGTGATCTAACCGCTCAGTCACGCGGGGAAAGTTATGAGCTCCTAAACGTTGCCTTGGGCTTGCACGGCTTGTATACGGTCACATCAATTACCGGAATGACGAGGAACAGAAGATTGTTAAACAGTTATGGACGGAATTAAGGGAAATTACGGTAAACCACTTCCTTAAAATACAAACATCTCGAGAGTACATAATTATAAAAATAACAATTCAAATGAAACCAACAGATATTACGTTGAAGGCCGTAAATATTTTATCATAAACTATGTTTCATTCAGTCTATGATATCTATACGTCTCTTAAAGTTTATAATAAACGTTACGTTATAATTTTTGTAAATAATCATTGAATATTTAAACAACTTTACACCAACAATTAAGTTATTCCAAACATTATTATTATTATGTATTAGTATGACGCCGTTCATAAAGATATGGGATGAACGTGAGGAGCGAATTAGTGATATGGGTGTAGTAGAAGGAGGGCAGTCATTGTTATTAACTGATATCAACTGTTCCTCAGAAAGAGCTATTTATAAACAGCCCAATAGCAAGGGTAACTACGGGACCTATAGCTTTACGTGGAATCCGAACCACGTAGTCTTGGTCTGATTTTTAGCTAATTAACAACACTGATACTCAGTTCTCTACCCTACACAGCATCTTTAGCGTGACTACCATCCAACATGGACACCCCAGACATCTTTAGTAGTATCCACGTTGATTGCAACCATTAAGCGGACACCATGTTGGTATTTAGAGAATCGAGCTTAAAACCTATCGCGAACAATCTCCTCAACACGTTGTCCCTAAGTAGCTGGAATACTAATGCCGACTATTATTATTATCTGACAAATTATTTCATGCCAAAATCAGAATAATTCATTTGTCATAGATAAACAATTGTCAGTGTAAATACTTAGGCAATACCGTACTACTAATTGGAATATAAAAATGAAATATACATTAAGCGGATTTAAAACAGTTTGACTTAATAGATAACAGCACCCAACAAAACAATATTAAAGAGAATACGAAACATACAAATAAAAATAAATAAATAACAAATATAAAACTAGGAACAAATTGATAAAGAACTACGTGTTTTTTCATCAGAATGAAATACTGTATGTGACACAAGTTTGGGCTTATGCATATTTTCAACTCTTTTAAAAATTTTCTCAGGATATAATTGGCTCGACATTTGTTTAGACTATATTAAATAAAAACAAAATAATGCACGAAGCACAACATCAGGGCCTCATTTGAATTGTAAATTGGTTATTTTTCATTCTCATGTGTATATATAATTAATAATTTTTCATTTAAAAGTTCTTTTATTAAAATATAAATGTTAAAACCTTACATTACAGTTTTAATTACTATTAGTGCGATATATTTCGGCCTTGCTAAGTCATCAACTACCACATTATAAGGTTACTAAACACATGTTTTGAATTTCCATATGTGGAATGAAGTTGTCATTATAAAAAGTAAATTTTTAAATATATACAGTTTCAAATACTAATTGGGTACAAATATTTTGAGAGGAGTATATCAAGAACTATGGCACAGTATGTCTTAAAGTGCAACAACTTACACTGTTTACAAGTATTTAAAAAAAATATGTGAATTAAAAATGGAAATAACTATATTGAACTATTACAGAACACTAATGAACGAAAATGTTCTAGTTTTTTAATCCATCGGAAAGTTAACAGAAATGTTTTAAAATATTGAATGTGTAAATATGTAGGCAAGTATTATTCCATGTAAACGTCACGAGAAAGACATTAAATAATTGTTATGGAATATTGAACACTGTCCGATTAATAAAGGCTATGTATAAAACTAGTTAAAATATTTTAATCTACATATTTTTAAAATAATTTTTAAGTGTTATATTTCTAAAATGTTTTTAAAGTTTACCCATAATTTGTAATTTAATAAATAACACATTCCTTTCACTTTTTTACAGAGTGCTTTTTATTTCAGGTATGAAAGCAACACGGGAATACTACTAACCAAACACAGGTAACCGTTATGTTTGCAATATATTAAGATAATGTGTGCTGTGAAATATTGATTAGTGTTCGTAGTGTTTTGAACAAATAGTTTCATTTGCAGCAAATATTGAAGATGATTACTGTTAAATATCCCTTCTAATTTATACAGGGTGGAAAAAAAATATGGAAATGCTTTCACAACAACGTTATTTTTTCCATAGATGAGTGGATAGTTTAATGTTTTACGTAATTTTATTCCATAAAATATAATTTTTTATAAAAATAATTTACTTATAATCCACCTATACAAGTACTGTGGCATTGACTCACCCGCCCACCCATACACGTACTATGGCATTGACCCACCTGCCTACACATATATGTACTGTAGTATTGATCCACCCACCCTTCCATACACGTACTGTAGTATTAACTCACCCGCCCTTCCATACACGTTCTGTGGTATTAAAATACACGTACTGTGGAATTAATTACTCTGATATATTATTTCGTTACTAACTGTTAAATAGCGGAGAGTCAATATTGTTCAAATTAGTTATTTTAGAATTCAAATGGCCACTACTCTAGAAACAATAAGATTTTCGAAGTGCAGTTCGTAGCAACTAATTTCTCTTGAATAGACATTTCATTTTATACCAATCTCGACCTAGGCTTACGTTGAAGATTTTCGTTCAACTCCTCGTGGGCCAAAGATGAAATGTCACTAATGGCGTCAAAAAGTTTATTCATTGTGACTACAATCATGTACAAGGTTTCAGTTTTACAAGTGAAGTCATACAAATGTTGTGAAAACGTTTCTGTATTTTTTTCCCACCCTGTATGATCTTTTATTTATGTATCCATTATAATTAAGATTTTCAATATTGATGTAATATTCTATAAATTGGAGCTTCTTATAAGTTTGTTAATATATTATTGACTGTTAAGATATTTTTTTGTTATTTATTTACAAAAATATTATTATATGAATCAGATATATAATTAACTAGCTCACAGCCCTAGATTCAATAAGTGATGGTTCTCTACGCTTGATTACTCTTCTCTCTGTGGTGCATCCTGCCGATAAAGGTATTTTAAATGTTAAATTAAAAATCCATGCATACTGAAAAGCCACACAATTGTTAGTGTCTTTATGGTGATTATGTCAGTGTCTTATTATATATATATATAGTAGAAAAGATCTTATTCCTAGGGCTGCTATTTATAATAATGTTATAATAAAAAACAATAACTGAGCACCCTTAAATAGTTTTTTATTTAAGGGTGCTCAGTTATTGTTTTTTATTATAACATTAATATATATATATATATATATATATATATATATATATATATATATATAAGGGGTAAAGTGGCAGCGATACTAATTCTATATTACGTCACGAAATAGATAAACTATTTTCTTAAAAATGTATCTGTCTATCTATTATTACTTATTTATTCATATTTAATAATTAATTTATTTTAATTATTTTTATTAATAGGTTTATTCATTTAATAATATATTTATCAATTTACCTACAAGAATATACTTTGACTTTATAACATAGTAGTAAGTTTCATAAAAACACTAAGTTAATCGTAAAATACAAAGTTCATATTACAAAACCTACTTGTCAAAGAAAGAATAGTATAATTAATTATCTAAAATCTTCGGTAAAGGTTTGAAGTACAGTTTTAAGGACCCTTAACCTATGCACGCGAGCTGTGTCCTTTGGGGGATGGATCCTTGGTGACACGAATATAACTGTGTTATTTGAAAATAACTGTCCTGTGTTATTTGCCATGAACTGCAGGGCGTACTTGCACAAGGATTGAGTATGGTTGAAATGATCCTTGACCTTTCCACTCGAGTGTTGACCTTTGATTGGTTGATCCTGAGTGACGCGATGTTATTGTGTTATTTGCCATGAACTTCAGGGCGTACTTGCACAAGGGTTCAGTATGGTAGATATGATCCTTGACCTTTCCACTCGAGTGTTGACCTTCGATTGGTAGATCCTGAGTGACGTGATGTTATTGTGTTATTTGCCAATGGTAGTGTACTATTCGGTGCCTATGAGTGTATGAACTGCAGATCGTACTTGCAAAAGTTTAAGTGTGGTTGAACGGATACTTAACCTTTGCAGTGTAGCTGTGTCCTTTGATTGGTTGATCCTGAGTGACGTGATGTTATTGTGTTATTTGCCAATGGTAGTGTACTATGAACTGCAGATCGTACTTGCACAAAGTTTGAGTGTGGTTGAACGGATACTTAATCTTTGCAGTGTAGCTGTGTCCTTTGATTGGTTGATTCTGAGTGACACAAATGGCATTGTGTTATTTGCCAATGGCAGTGTACTATTCGGTGCCTATGAGTGTATGAACTGCAGATCGTACTTGCAAAAGTTTAAGTGTGGTTGAACGGATACTTAACCTTTGCAGTGTAGCTGTGTCCTTTGATTGGTTGATCCTGAGTGACGTGATGTTATTGTGTTATTTGCCAATGGTAGTGTACTATGAACTGCAGATCGTACTTGCACAAAGTTGAGTGTAGTTGAACGGATACTTAACCTTTGCAGTGAAGCTGTGTCCTTTGGGAATCGATCCTGAGTGACACAAATGTTATTGTGTTATTTGCCAAAGGTAGTGTACTATGAACTGCAGATCTTACTTGCACAAAGTTTGAGTATGAATGAACGGGTAATATGAACTGCAGATCATACTTCCACAAAGTTTGAGTTTGGTTGAACGGATACTTAACCTTTGCAGTGTAGCTGTGTCCTTTGAGGAATCGATCCTGAGTGACACAAATGTTATTGGGTTATTTGCCAATGATAATGTATTATACGGTACGTAAAAGCTATAAGTATACTTGATGTACCTGAATACTTAAACAAAAACCATTTCTATAGTGACTAATTAAATAACTGAACTCAAAATGTCTCAAATAACTTATTATTTTTAGGTAGAATGAGAATATAAATAGTTGCGATGTAAAAAAAATTTGAAAATATTGAAATATTGTATAATGTATTCATTATAAATATACATGACAAAATAATACAAATATTTGAAAAATAAATTTTTGTTAAAGATTTAATCAAAAATATTTTACGAAAAACTTACTATTATCAAAATACAATCTTACAAAATGATGATAAATACATTGTGGTTGAACCCATTTAGTAAATGTGATATCTATAATTGATGATTATAAATATGGATAGTTTAGATTGTAATACGCCAACCCACATATTCATTATTTTCAGGTTGTTTTGAATAAAATTTACACAACACTGAAGCTTTATTACACAACCAAGGATGGGTGACGCTGCTACCTTAAATCTTGGAAATCTTTGACTGAATTGATGTTCTTCTGTTAGTTAGTTTATGGAGTTCAATACAGTCCACTTCATTCCCCAACACCTAGTTTAATTTACTGTCCGTCACATTGATCCCACGAGATTCACTAAGCAATTTATATTGGAAAATATTTAATGTAATAATATATTACTTCTCAATATAACACATTTGTTTTATATATATATATGGCTAGAACCACCTTCGACTCGACTTATCTATTGATATGGCTCTTGCCGGAGCTCCCAGCATCACTCTTGCTGGAACCCCCTCCGACTCTTCTTAACTATTGGTATGACTCTTGCCGGACCTCCCACCCACTCACCCAAACTACCAGTATCGCTTCTTGCTGGACCTCCAAAGACACTTCTTAATTATTGGTGTGGCTCCTGCCGGACCTCCCACCCACTCACCCAATCTACCAGTATCGCTTCTTGCCGGAACACCCATAGAATCTTCTTAACTATTGGTAAGGCAATTGCAGGACCTCCCACCCACTCACCCAATCTAAAAAAATCACTCTTTTTGGAACCCCCTCCAACTCCAGCTCATTTTGCCTAATTGTACGGCTATTAATTTGGGCAATTTAGGATAGAAACATTTGTACGACAGTTAATTGTAAAATATAAAAAACAAAATCTAGTAAAAAAACATAACACTATCTTGGAATTCCCACCAATCTTACAGTTATGATGAACTGCTCAATGTAGCAAACATAAACATATTTGGTCTTCCGTGTAAAATACTCGTAAGTGTCTGTTAATCCCCTTCCATCAGTTGCACAGGGTCTAGCCCAGGTAGTCCTGAGGGTAGTAGTTAATCCCCTTCCATCAGTTGCCCAGGGTCTAGCCCAGGTAGTCCTGAGGGTAGTAGTTAATCCCCTTCAATCAGTTGCCCAGGGTCTAGCCCAGGTAGTCCTGAGGGTAGTAGTTAATCCCCTTCCATCAGTTGCCCAGGGTCTAGCCCAGGTGGTCCTGAGGGTAGTAGTTAATCCCCTTCCATCAGTTGCACAGGGTCTAGCCCAGGTAGTCCTGAGGGTAGTAGTTAATCCCCTTCCATCAGTTGCCCAGGGTCTAGCCCAGGTAGTCCTGAGGGTAGTAGTTAATCCCCTTCCATCAGTTGCACAGGGTATATCCTAGGTAGTCCTGAGGGTAGTAGTTAATCCCCTTCCATCAGTTGCACAGGGTCTAGCCCAGGTAGTCCTAAGGGTAGTAGTTAATCCCCTTCCATCAGTTGCCCAGGGTCTAGCCCAGGTAGTCCTGAGGGTAGTAGTTAATCCCCTTCCATCAGTTGCCCAGGGTCTAGCCCAGGTAGTCCTGAGGGTAGTAGTTAATCCCCTTCCATCAGTTGCCCAGGGTCTAGCCCAGGTAGTCCTGAGGGTAGTAGTTAATACCCTTCCATCAGTTGCCCAGGGTCTAGCCCAGGTAGTCCTGAGGGTAGTAGTTAATCCCCTTCCATCAGTTGCACAGGGTCTAGCCCAGGTAGTCCTGAGGGTAGTAGTTAATCCCCTTCCATCAGTTGCCCAGGGTCTAGCCCAGGTAGTCCTGAGGGTAGTAGTTAATCCCCTTCCATCAGTTGCCCAGGGTCTAGCCCAGGTAGTCCTGAGGGTAGTAGTTAATCCCCTTCCATCAGTTGCCCAGGGTCTAGCCCAGGTAGTCCTGAGGGTAGTAGTTAATCCCCTTCCATCAGTTGCCCAGGGTCTAGCCCAGGTAGTCCTGAGGGTAGTAGTTAATCCCCTTCCATCAGTTGCCCAGAGTCTATCCCAGGTAGTCCTGAGGGTAGTAGTTAATCCCCTTCCATCAGTTGATTTAGCAACTTATACTAACAATATACTCAACATCACGTTTTTATGTCGGATACGCAGTGGTAATCTAACTTTGGTAGCACGCAAACAAGGAGGAAGGTATACATTATAGTTCATTTAAAGGTGTGTTTATCAGTATAATTAATGACATTCTTTTCTTTTCCCGCCAAAACAATGACCTTCATAGAAATATATGAGTTATTATAAAAAAAACTCACAAAAATATTCCTATTGGTAGTCTTCATCATCTAAAAATGATTTATAAAACTTTATTAGCGTTAGCTAATTAAGGTATACGTAATTTGTTAAGTAACCTACATATTTTCTCATAACTGGTAATTTTACAGTTGTTAATTTTTATTTTTATTTCATCATAAAAACAAATTAGTTATTTAAAATATCCATATTTGACAATAGGTTACAATTTTTTTTTCAATTGCTATCGCTTAATTTTGTTGGTTAACTTCATTATATAAATTATGAATGATGTCACCATTATACAGTCTTAATAGACAGGTTTCATGCCGGCATGATGGCTCAGTGGTTAAGGCTTCGGACTGCGGAGGGCACTTTCAGAGGTTCTAATCCCAACTAAGCCAACGGTCGGTACTTCACTCGTTGAGTAAAGTTCACGCACAGGCCTGTAGGCCCATGTGAACTGGCAAGGGGAGTTAAAAAAGTTAGTAAAGGCACTAATAAATTTACACAAAATAGAGCTAATTCATCCCAATAGTTTGTTGTTTTATATAGTTTATAAAATCCTAATAGATCATTAATTTTAAATAATGGTTACTTATCTGTTTATTTAGTGTAAATTGACGTTTTACTAATTTATCAAAATAGGTTAGAGAAACAATTGTTCATAACATGGTGTTAATATCTAATTTACCTAATTTATATTGATTTTTATAAAAATCAATATACTTAAATCAATTACTTAAACTATTACCCTTTTTATAAAAAGGGTAATAGTTTAAGTAATAAAGTCTTAAAGTAATAAACTACAGTACAATTTTCGATTATGCTATGGGAACTCATTTACCTATTTATCTCAAGTTAAACATTTTGTAGTATTTTTTTGCTTCTATTATGCATTAGTAAGACGCTGATCTTTACGATATGGGCGAATATGATGGTCGAATAAGTGTGATGAGTGTAGCATTACGAGTGTAGTCAATTATACTAACTAAGGCCAACTGTTCCTAAAAAAGATATATTTATTAATAGCCCAATAGGCAGTGCAACTATGAAACCTACATCGATACGTGGAATCTGAATTCCGTAGTGTTGTCCTGATTTTTAGCTAACTGACAAGCCTGACATTGAGTTCTCTTCCCTAAGCAACATCTAAACCTTAACTACCATCCAACATACATCCCAGAATTCTATAGTAGGTCCACGTCGATGGCATCGAACCTATTGCCTACAATCCCCCTAATACTTTGTCCCCAAGTAGCTGGATTACAGCACTACACCACTGGTGCCGAGAACATTATTATTATTTATAGTGAGTTCTTATGTTTAAGATCATCATTGTTTCGTAAATAAATATTCAACTTAGTCTCTTCTAAACTGTATAGTCTTGTAGGCCTGACTACATGTATACTCTTTTTCACACAAAAGGCTTTTACTACAGTTATGTTCTTATAAACCCAATTTACCAACTCTATCTCTGCGTGGAGCCAAATCATGATTAAATGGATCACGCAAATGTTGCCACATGCCAATGCTTTTAGGTTTCATTTGCTAAGGTTGTAAGAAAAGTACTTTACCTCAAAACATAAATAATTTTACCTTCATCTTTACACAAATACACTATGAGGAACATTTCTCATAAAACTTTGCTAGAGATTCAGGATTGAATATTTTAAATTTCACTTTCGGTACTGGTGGTGCAGTGCTGTAATCCAGCTGCTTGGCGACAAAGTGTTGAGGAGACTGGTAGAGGTAGTTTCTATGCTTGGTCATCATTATCGACACAGAGTCCGCTCAATGGTTGCCTTAGACGTGGACATTACTAATGAAGTCTGGGGTGTCCATGTTGGATAGTAGTTATAGTTCAGATGTTATTTAGGGAAGGTAACTTAGTGTTACGCTTGTCAGTCAGCTGGAAATTATGCATACACCACGTGGTTTGGATTCCTCGTAAAGTTCTAGGTCCATAAGTTTCTCTGTATATTGAATTAGCTTTTTTAAGGAACAGTCGACCTTAGCTGGTAACGATTACTAAACTGGTTCATCAACACTATTCACACTCATTCTCTCTCCCTACTCACACTCGTCTCACTGGGAAATAAAGAATAATATACAGTAAAAGCATACGTCTCACAACACAAGTATATTACAATATAAGCACACAATGCACAATATAAGGAATAATAATATTTATTTTAGGTTGGTAAATATAATTACAATTGTCTAATCTATGTAAAATAGTAGATTATGTAATAAATAATATGTAATAAAGTAATGATTAATGAACCAACACAAAAAGTTTGTTGGAACAGGATCCAAGTCGGGTCTTGCTTTCAGAACCACTGTTTATCATCATTAGATCTTACTTGGACCAACGACGTAGATTGCCTAAACAGTAACGATCGTAAGGTCAGCCATCAGCTATACAAGGGGTGGAAAACTTTACGAATCATAGTTCTAAAAATCGTATTAATAATAATAGTTATTTGTATTTTAAATCAATTATAAAAAACAGAACTTTAGAAGTAATGATAGAAATAATATATAACACGTATACGATGATCGTGAACTAGTAACCATTTTGAAAATGTGTACATACTATAACTGGGCCTAGAAGGGGTTCTAGTGGCTTAGAGGATTATTTCCACCGCTGAGCTGACTTACTTCACGGGTGTGACTAACGTCTTTCGTCAAGTGTTCATCAGTTTCCACAGCAATATTTAGCTATAAAAATAACTGTAATGTATTTCCATTATCATTCTTGTAAATTGATCTGAAAAATGCCTTTATTGATGAAGTTGGTATTATTTAGTCACCTCTACCATTATTCATTAAAATGGGAGTGAGATAACGTAAATAAATTATATGTTTTGATTTTATCTTATACATTTATTCAACTATTAATTTGTAGTTAAAAGTCTCAGGCCTCAGTCGTGCCGAAGTGTAACGGGCGCAGTGAGTGATAGGGTGGAGCACGAAGTGCTCAGGGGTGTACCCTAGATATAATTACACCGCAGAGAGAACTGAGTATTTACATTGGCACCCTCTTTTCACACAACAATTAGGTTCTTACATAACAAATGTGAGGTTAAGCTAGAGGAAATAACATGAATCGTAATTTAGCAAACAACCCTAATTTAACCCTCTTCCATTTAATAGGTATAATAATCATTAATAGTCATCTAAAGGATCTTTGTTCCTTAGAAACTCTTCAAAAGCTACACAATAACGTCATTTCACACTCTGAACTTTTAAGATTAATTACCTTAAATGGTTTGATCACTACTACTGTCGGCCCAGAAATTATTTCCACCCGAGTTAGAGGGTTGTTTTATAAGGAACTAGAAGGCCTACGGAACGTCTAATAACACCATTATTTTCCCCATTTAATTATTCGTTATGATATTTGCATTTTATTATTTTAATACAAGTTTTATTAATTATTATTCTACTTTGATCAAAATAAGTACCGGAACTTAAACTAGGTTTCACTGTAGTCTAAATAACATTTACACCGTTATTTTTTTGCATTTGTATTTTAATATTTAGTTGAAAGGAATATTTTTTATAATTTAGATAAGATTTAGTATTTTAAATGTTCGAAACAAAAAGTGCTAGTATCATTTCCCTGAAATATTGCTTTCTTGGCTTATAGAGGTGGTACAATAAATTACTTGGTCTTGTAGTAATTCTTATAAGATGTATATTAACGATACATTACTTTAATATACTTAAGTATATGCAGTGATTTTAAATCGATTTAAATCACTTGAAATAAATTTCAATTGATATAAATTTATATTAAAATACTGCTTTTACTTACACAAACGACAGTAATATATCGTAATTATGTATGTGACAAGGATTATAAGAAGACCGAGCAATTAATTTTACGACCTATAAAAACCAAGAAAACAACGTGTTGTCACGTACAATGGTAGTGACCCACCCGCCCACCCATACACGTACAATGGTAATGACTCAACCGCCCACCCATACACGTACAGTGGTAGTGACCCACCCGCCCACCCATACACGTACAATGGTAATGACTCAACCACCCACCCATACACGTACAATGGTAGTGACCCACCCGCCCACCCATACACGTACAATGGTAATGACTCAACCACCCACCCATACACGTACAGTGGTAGTGACCCACCCGCCCACCCATACACGTACAATGGTAGTGACGCACCCGCCCACCCATACATGTACAGTGGTAGTGAATGGTGAAATGGTGGTAGTGAATGGAATAAATGGTAAAACGCAAATACCAGAACCTTTTTTCTCTAAGAGTTAAAATTCGAAAATTACAGAAAACATTCCTGTCAACAAATTATAAAAATATAAATCCAATACAACAACGAGGTTTTTTTAAAGAGTAAATTTGATATACAGTAAAAACTAAATAAAATTTTAGTACATCTTTTGTTTCAAATAAAAGTTAATAAAATTTGTAATACAATTTAAAAAATGCATTTGTCGTACAGTTAAATGAGGAAAACAATGGTGTGATTATATGTTCCGTAGATTAGTTATTTAGAAAACAACCTTCGAATTCAGGTACACAACATTGGTGGCCCGACAGTAAGTCCTAACTATTTAAAACAAATCTAAAAAAATGTATAACCTTTGATTTTCTTATGTATATATATATATATATATATATACATACATATGAAAAAGAGCAAAAGATTTGTTAAAACTATAATAATTAAAGTTATATTTTATTTTGAATGCTACAAAACAGAAAAATACAATTACAAAGTAGTATTAAATTCATTTACAATAAATATAAGTGGAACAAGTGTTCATATCCGAACAACCAATAGAGTCCCAATCTTGCTTTATGAATTCATTTGAAAACAATAATCATAAAAATAATAAAAATACAAACATAACAAGACAATAAAACAACAAGATTAATATAGTAATAGTATATATAATAGTAATAATATAAATAATAACAATATAACAGCAGGTTGATACAAACAATAACAGCAATAACGGCAAAAAAGTAACAACAACAAATAAAAGTATAATAAATATAATAAAAAATGACAACAAATAATAAATAAATAATGAAAGGATAAGGCAGTAAATAATTTAGAATTAAATATTTAAACTTCAGTACGATTAAAAATTAACTTTTTTAAAATTATTACTTGAATTGAAAAACATGTCTAACTCATTAAATCATACAATCTAGACATAATATTAATTGGCGAATGCTCTCCAAGGACTGTACGAGAGAATCGGGGAGAGAAGAGCAAATGAACACGAAAATTAGGCTGAGGAACGTTAAACTGAACCATGATAAAAGTGTGCTGTCGTCAAGCTTCTTGTATATTTGCGTACTTCTATTAAACTTTACTGTATAGTTGTTACTTAGTCATTAAAATATGCCCCCAAACAATTTAAACTGTAATATGTTATTCAAAGACAGATATTTAACAGAAAACTCGTAACGTATGCCTTGAGGGTAGAAACTATAACGAAATAGGACGAACTACTATGTCAGACAGTATCTCATTATGATGCAATCTTATGTGATTTGATGCATTTTAGCTTAACCTACTTTCAAGAAATATCAAAGGGAAGAGAGTCTTCTATTTTTTTCAAAGTTTATTATATTTAATAATATATGAACTCTGTTGGTTCTATAAAGAATAAACATTTTGCCAGTTACTACATTGAATACCACGTGATAAACTTGGGTAACGACATGCGGTTAGCCACTGACCTATTTAAATGGCCGGGATCAATTTAATTACACCCATGATCATATTAAGTAACCACCTATGATCAACTGTTATAACCACCCATGACAAATCTGGTTTATCCACTATTCTACTTGGATAATTGTGATAAAATTGTGAAGCCACCCGTAATCAACATAAGTAGCAATCCATTATCGACTTAGTTATCCCCTGATCTACTAAGAAGGCCATGATCAACTGGACTAGCCATCAATTATCAATTATGGTAGTCATAAACTGACTAGGAATGCCGTGATAACTTGACTAGCCACCCATGATCAACTTTGGTTGTAATTGGAAGGCCGTGATCAACATAAGTATCAAATGATAATCAACTTGGGTAGTCACTATCCAACTTGGATGGTCCATGGTAATTCAGTGCATCCATTTACATATTTATATATTTTTGTATCTTATTAATGTGCACGAAGATGTTTTACTTAGGAAAGTCTAAATTTACATCGCACTGATAAAATATTTAAAACATTTACAATATAAGATTGTATTTATTTCTCTTTGAAGATTAAATCTTTACGATGAATCAATATATACATTACAAATGTTCATTGATTTTTTAATATTTATTATTTTACTTGATAATATTTTTTGTTTAATAATAATAGGTGACGCATTTTTCTTTGTACTGATTAATGTTGATGATTGACTCTATGGGACTTATTTTTTAACTATATCATAATGAGGCTTATTATGAATAAAATAAAGTATGGCACATTTCTTAACATTATAGTAAAAGTTATATTTGTAAAAACATTTAGTTTTGCCGGTGGATATTTTATATAAATAGATTATTAATACTTATTGACAAGAACTCCAGTTTTGTATAACATCAATCTGGCACAGGACACTACTCTCGCTCAAAGGTCAAACGATCTCTTCAACCCACTCAAACTCTTTTCAAGTCCTTCAGACTCCCACACTCAATGATGTTCACGACAGTATAATATGATTCAAGTTTCAAATATTCTTTCTTTGAAAAGTTCAGGATTTCGTAATTACAATTTATACACGTACAACTTAAAAAAAAATAAACTCAAGATATGCATTGTCATTAAAAGTCAATGAACAATTAAAAATAAAGGATATTTTTCTTCAATTTACTCCCACTACTTTTTTTGTTTCCGTAAACTCTATCGGCTTTATAAATATTCTATTGCTCTAAAACTGTTTCCCAATCAATTTTACGCCAACTGTGGTATTCCTTATCCGCTAGTAATCCGATATCGCTGGCCTTATCTTATAACTTTCCAAGAATTTACACACGGAGGGGGCATTCTCCGCTAAGTCATTCATGTATTTACTAGTTTGTGATCAACTTAAGTGGCCACCTAACCTAGCATAACTCTAATTACGATAAAAAAGTAGTGATAGTGAAGTAACGGGAAAACCTTGTGGTAATGGATTAACAGAAAAGGTAAAAAAATTAATAATTACAAACGAAACTAAAAAACGAAATATAACTAATCTAAACCTATTGATTCTACATACTATATTAAATATTGGTGGAAAGAAACTCCCCATTCACTTTAAGGCCAACTATCATGTGCAAGTAATTTTAGATTTTTTGAAAAAAATCTTGGGCCAGTCTTCCACTTACTTAGTCCGGAAGAGCGATAAAACATGCATTACCTTAATAAGATAGATGGCGTTGAAAAATTGGTTTTATAAATTTAGTTTTTGTTGTTTAAAGTTTATGAATTGATTTGAATAAATTTTGAATAAAAATTGCTGTTTTAAAATGTTATTTTGAGCGAAAAATATTATTATGATAAAATTGGTGTAAAAATATACTAATTTCTAAAAGTAAAAAGACAACAGAATATATATATATATATATATATATATATATATATATATATATATATATATATATATATATATATAGATATATATATGTAAAGAACTAGAATAGTTAATATAATAATACATTTGAACATTTATCTGCAAAACAGTATAAAGAGTGTTCTTACAGCTCGCTCTGCAGGTTAAAAATAAAGTTTTTAATTTGCTCTAATGGCGGCTTCAAATTGTGGCTGCATCAGTGCGTATACTATACTACAATAACCTGTCAATAAAGTATGTGTAATAAGAAAAAAAATTAAAATCATTTAAATATAAAAATTCCAATACTAATCTTACTGGTAACAACAATAATATCTACAGTAAATTTTATCAAGACTGATCCATGTAATGTGATTTCATCGTCTAAAAAATAAATAAAAAAAATAAATAAATTAAAAAAAGTTAAGAACACATATATTCGACATAAACACAATTGTTTAATATTTGGCTATTTGACTAAACGGCTGAAAAAAGATTTTGTTGGATCTATAGGATTATATGGCTGGAAATACCTAATTTTTCAACTCTAGATATATTTTCCTTATATAAATTATATTTTTCTACCATAATTTTGCTTTTTTCAAATTATTTGGTTATGGTTTAATCTTGATTTTGGTATATTCATTAGTTTACTACATTTATAATAGTTAATAAACAAAAACAACACAACAATTTGATATGATTCTGATAATATTTTGTGTCTCTTTATATATATATATATATATATATATATATATATATATATATATATATATATATATATATATATATATATTATAATGAGTTGCTTTGTTTAATGAATCTATACTAACAGGTTTTAAAATAAATATTAATAATATTAGATGATATTGTTTGCTATATTTATAGTCTACATATTAAATAAGTTGTTTTATAAATCATAACCCAAATAGCTACTTCTACTGGAATAAATTAATATTTATGGTCATATAGTAGTTTATTTTTTCTTTTGTTACACTTCATACCTCATAAATATAATTACTGAGCTATTGTTGTTTCCATAATAAGGCATTTATCACTAATACCATGCAATATCACCCTAATATTATTGTATATCGTCTAACAGTAAGCATAATTAGTTTTTAAAATAAAACATTTAGTTTAAATTCATTACAAGTATGTAACACACGTCCAATAAATGGTATATTAAAAAAAAGGTTACGGTAGGTAGGTTTTCAGACACTTAAAGGTAAACATGTTATTGGAATGTTTCCCCTACAAGTATTCAGGAAAGATGATCTTTTTGTAAAAGCTTGTATATGTATAGTTGGCTTAATTTGTTTACCATTGAAAAAAAAGAAGAATATTTTGTATATTCCATTGATTAGGCAATATGAATGAATGTGTGCCATTGAGGCGCTATTTTACACCAAACCTAGGGAAAGTTTATGATTTTCTCTTCTTTCAAACTTCGAAATCAACTAATGTTGACCTTTTAACATGATACTAAAAAATTACAGTGCTAAAACATGAGTCGACACTGGTGGTGCAGTGCTGTAACCCAGCTACTTGGGGACAAAGTGTTGTGGAGATTATAGGCGATAGGCTCTATGTTCGGTCCTCTTAATACTAACACGGCGTCCACTCAACGGTTGCCATCGTCTTGGACACTACTAGAGAGGTTTGGGGTGTCCATGTTGGATGGTGGTCAATGTCAGATGTTATGTAGGGAAGAGGCTAACTGAGTGTCAGGCTTGTCAGTTAGCTGAAAATCGGACCTACACTACGTGGTTCGGATTCCTCGTGATTCGGATTGTGCTATTAATAAATAGCCATTTCTGAGGAATAATTGACCATAGTAACAATTACTACGCTTGTTGATTTACACTCATGACACTCATTCGCTCCTCATATCCGTCCATATCTTGACAATGGGCCTCATATGATTGAATAAATAATAACACTATATATGAAGAATAGGGGCGATTAAGGTAACAACTTTTTTTAAGTTTTTGCTTTTTGTTTTAATAAACATTTACTTTTCAGTTGACGTTGGCTTATAGCATCCGGTTATACATTTTTCAATAAATTGAGTTGATATGCAAATGGAGACGATAATTAACTGCAATTATTTAGATTTTTACGTTAAATAATAGTATTAAAAATATTTAATTAAATACGAAGTACAGTTATTTTATTCATTAATAATAATTATAAATATATTTATATTAAATAATATTAAATAAAGTGTTAGGATAACCAATTATCATAGTTTTTGGGTACAAAACAAGGCTCCATAGCCCAAACCACACCAGTTGGGTTGTTCATCTATATTCGTTAAACCTTTCTTTTCATATAGTGTTACGTTTTACTGTAGCCTTGAAGGAATTACATTGAGAATTCCAAAAATTTTTCCATTAAACTATTAAATATTGTTATTATTGTTCCAATAACAACGATTACTACTTTTAAGACTAATTCAGAAATTAACTCTTTAAATGGTGAATGACTATCATTAAACACTACAGACATTGGTATACTACAAATAAAAGAACGGAAGACAAATACCATAACCCAACTTAGTTATCAAGAACAAAGTTCATATTTAACCGTCTTAAATATTCTAGTGTCTTACCAATGTAGGCACAAGTTTCCTAATATACCTAACAGAAACTGATGTGGTTTAATTTCCGGTACTTAACGAGGTAATATCTTCCCCGTAACGGGTAGAGATGAATTAGTATATACTAACATTCAACTGTCATATGTCGTGATAAATCTAATAGTGCTACTAATCAAAATACCCTAGTAGGCCTGTAGTTTATCTATTAGATATTAGCACGCTTAAAGTTGCTTTATGGCTATGTTTTATGTATTACTTTACGTCTATATTTCCTGAGACAACTTCCTGTAGGATTTTTTCAGCTTCAAAAAAGTAAAGGGTTGTTTAGTAATATTTTAATGATCACGGGTGGATACACAAGATGAACTTATTTGGCTGTTATAGTTGATATTGGACTTTAAACTAGGTGGGTGAATAATCAAGTTCATCATGTGCAACTTCACAAGTTATTTAGGGCTATAAAAGTACTCGTAGGACAGAGGCTACTCAATTTGATCACGGGTGGCTACTCGGTCACCCATGACGCTTTATCACGGTCATCTAGTAGGCTTTGGCTACTCCATGAAGTTCAGTGGCTACCCAAGTACATCATGGATGGCTAACCAGTTTGATCATGCGTGGGTACACAAGTTGTTTCGGGCCATTCAAGTAATCGTAGGTCAGTGGCTACCCGAATTTATCACGGTCATCTAGTAGGTCTTTGGCTACTCCGTGAAGTTCAGTGGCTATCCTAGTACATCATGGATGGCTAAGCAGTTTGATAATGCATGGGTACACAAGTTGTTTCGGGCCATTCAAGTAATCGTAGGCAGTGGCTCCCCGTGTTTATCACGGTCATCTAGTAGGTCTTTGGCTATTCCGTGAAGTTCCGTGGCTACCCAAGTACATCGTGGATGGCTAAGCAGTTTGATCATGCGTGGGTGCACAAGTTGTTTCGTGCCATTCAAGTAATCGTAGGCAGTGGCTACCCGAGTTTATCACGGTCATCTAGTAGGTCTTTGGCTACTCCGTGAAGTTCAGTAGCTACCCAAGTACATCGTGGATGGCTAAGCAGTTTGATCATGCGTGGGTGCACAAGTTGTTTCAAGCCATTCAAGTAATTGTAGGCAGTAGCTACCCGAGTTTATCACGGCCTCCCAAGTAGATTGCGTAGATGGGTCCTGCAGCTTGGGTAGTACTTACTTGTTCGCTTTGGGGGAACGTTATGTCGAGGAAGTCTGAAATATCATACAGGTAAGTATTGGCAAAGTTATACCTAATTTTACATACCATTGTTAGAGGAACTCATTACCGCAACCCCGACTGAAACAGGACCATTCGTTTGGAAATAGCAGCCTCTTAAAGTTTGTTAAATTTACGTTGTGGAGGAGGCAGAAGTGAATACTCAACCGTGTTGGTTATGATGATATTTTAGCTACAAGAATTTCACAGGTGGAGTTTGGAGGGATAGGAAATATTATTAAATGTAATTGTTTAAAACGTTAAGACTGCAGATATGGAATTTGAAGGAGGTTTCATACTTTTTGACCACCCAGTACAGAAAATTAGGCAGTTTCTATATCTTAAGCTCTAAAGGTTTTTAGCTAGCAGTACATTAAAAACCAATTACAATCGTCACACATTACTTCTCTCTTTTTGTAAATAATATAGTTTGTACTAAAAATGTTTTTTCAATAATATGCATTTTAGTAAGATTAAGTATTTAATTCGATATAAATCCCCTATAAGTGAAGTGGATGGCAATTAAAGATAACTTATTTGTAAACAGGTAATTTATTCAAGATTATTTTTCTACATTTAATAGCGCAATTACAAAAGTTTTCAGGCCTTTTGAAATGGAGTACCTGTAAACTTAAATTACTACCCCTAGGTGTGCGTGGTGCTGGATCTAGATTGGACTGTTCTCACGCAACAGCTCTCACATGCCAAAGCTTTTAGTTTCCCTTCCTTAGGGGGTAGTCAAAACAGTAATAAAGTATAGTTGCAGTTCTGCCTCCACCTACTGCTAGTAGAGAAAACTATATACAATAACACTGTTTTATATATGAATTTGTTTTACACAGTTGAATAAAAATATGTCAGTCCGTAAATCATTAAAAATATTATATCTTTTCCGTTAATTCACTACCACTGCTTTTTCTTTGTTTTCGTAAATTCACTACCACTTGATAAATATTCGATTGCTCTAAAAACTGTTCCCCAATCATTTTTACGTCCACTATGGTATTCGTTATCCTGTAGGAATCCGATATTGCTGGCCTTATCTTATCGCTTACCAATAACTTACACACGGAGAGTGCATTCAGCGATAAGTTAGTCATTGGATTTATCAGTTTGTAATCAACTTTACTAGCCTCCTGAACTACCTAACCTAACCTGACCTTACCTAACCTAACCGTAATTGCGCTAAAAAAAGTAGTGGTAGTGAAGTAACAGGAAAACTAGTGATATTAAATGATTCCCTGTATATTTAGTTTTAAAATGAATTTTTAATTCGAACTATCTACTGTAGATTAGCGGTATTTATATTATTTTAATTATTATACTGTTAGGTTATTTGTGAAACCTGTCGTAAGTTTGTAAGCTTATGTGTTGGGAGTAGCTGAATAGAATTATGTAGTTATATTAGACGAATGCACTGGAACAACTTTTATGAATTTTTCACCACCTAATTATAATAATTTAAATTTATTGAAACAATAACCATTTTATGACATTTATTTTCATTTGCTTGCCATATACATGTTCTCCATGAATAAAAATATACACGAATTATTCTTCATTGACCTAAAATGCATCTATACAGGTGATACTAATTTTAAAATATTATTTTCCATCATTGTGGAAAACAATTATATACTTAGAATTTATTTCTCCTTTTACTCAATAGGTAGTAAAAAACAACTAACTATAATAATAAAAGGAAAAATAATATTAATCATATAACACTTTTAGTTTTAGCACTTAATATTCCCTATAAATTATGAGAGAAATACACTAAAAAAATTAAGCTATCTAGAACAGTAGGTTGGAAAGAAAGTAAAGTTTATTTTCGTATGGTAACTAAAAATATGTAAAAAAATAAACTAAATATACATTATTTATTTCAAACAGATTTTGTTTTAATGGAATTGTTAGTTTTAATATTTTGGAATTCAATGATATCTCGTAAATAGTGCGGAAACATTAATACGTCAATATTATCGTATGTATATTGGTTGGAGGGTAAGTCAACATCACCATGGGCTTACTTGTACGGGAGGGTGGGTGGGTCAATATCAATGCACGTATATACGATCGAGAGAGGCACCCACCCATCCACCTTAATATGAACGACTCTATCGGTTTTCCTCTCACCCACTTACTTTTACCTAATTGACGTGACAAACCTTCTCAACCGTAAATGAATGAGGTAAAAATTATAACGGTAATACCAAAGTGGTTTAGCAAAGAAACATTATCCAGTAATCATTTTGGTTTATCAACAAACTGAAGTTTTCTAAGTTGTTTTTTATTTTCAGTTTTCAAACTAGGATATCTAGAATAAAATTATACGTGTGTATAATACACAATGAAAAAAAAATCTACATCGTTGAAATATTCAAAAGAAAATGTCTTTCTTTGTATACAACATTTTTCTCAATAAGTGGTGACAACAGTCCAACCCCTCCCCTCAAATAAAAAAGATATTTGTTCTATTATCCATGTATATTTTCAAATTTAATGCTATCTATTTATTTTATCTGTTTTATTCCTAACTTCTAATGATTTTATTGATCTTACAACACTACTACAGTGAAAAATAACTTTGATACATACTACAGTATTTATCTAAATAACACTACACTTAACTTTGTCAATTGATTAGGGAAAATGTGTTTTGAAAATGTTGTAAATATAGTTGTAAGACGATAAAAAGGACATTACAAATATTTTACTGTTATTATATTCTATTTACAATTTAATGATATTTTTGTTTAATACATTTAAAAAAAACCCCTCCTATATAAAACAAGAGCAAGCATTACATTTCCATTTTCAATGTAAACAACAATAAAACAATTATTATTTCAACACCCAAGGACTGACAAATGTATATTCATGTCTCACTGTTATTATTCCCAACATCTGTTTCGTAGCCACATGAATGTTATATCATCGTTTACATATATATGATATACGTAATATTCAAGGTACTTTCATGTTATTTAAACACATCAGAAATATATTGTAAAATATAAGTAAATATCTATGTATTTGTATTTGTTTGGAAACACAATCTCACTTAATTGTTTCAAATTGAGTAATATTAACCACAAATATTGATCCAAGACACGTGAAATTACAATTACTTGAATATAAAAAAATCTATTAAAAAAATTATAATTTATTTCAATTTAAAAGTACCATTTTTATATGCTAATTTAATCTGTTATATTTTAAGATAACTATTTTGTGACATTTTTAAACAATAACAATTTCATTTAAACGTGTTTTCTTTCACTAACTATTCATAATCTTGTAATATTTCAAGCTGAATATAAAATTGTGGTAAATATGTAACAAAATGGTCTCACTATTCTTCCTTTAAGCTAAGTTATGTTAAGGTATTTTAAGTTATGTTAAGTAATTTACCTAGTGATAACAGATGTACCCACTGACATACTAAGTAAATAACCTAACTTGAGTTAACCTAACATTAACAACCTATCTCCTGACCTAACATATTTTAACGTAACATAAATTAACATAACAAATAATAACTATTAATAAATTATTACAATAAAGTAAACAATTAAAAATAATCATCACTAATAAAACATCTTGTACGTTCTATATGTTTGTACACTACTCATGCATTTACATATTTATTTGATTTTAATAAATACTTAATTTGTGGTCCTCATTAAGGTAATAAATATTGCTTTAGGTTAAATAACACATATACTGTAACATCTCAAGTTTATTATATAACATGACGTAATAAACAACAGGAGGACTAGTACTTAATTTCTTCAATTTGGATAAATAACAGTTACTTGAAATAGTAACAGGGGAAATTAATAAATATTTTCTTGTAAACACAATTTCCGTAGGTTTATTTGCAATAAAAATACAACTATAAATGTTTATGTTTTCAGAAATGGTGTGCTTAATGAGAGACTGTTTTTATTTGGTTTATAAATAGATTATACATTATATAAAATAACTGAAACCGTTACATATTTTTTACTACGACTCTTAATTAAAAATTGGTTTGTACGAAAAAAAATATCAATTCTAGCCAACAGTTGTTGCTGAGCTTTACTATCCCTGCTTACCCTTCCTTACATGGGACTCTCTGAACTATTAAATCAATATAATATCTCTTCTTTTAAATAACAAAGTTTTATAACCTAAAATACTCTAAAAGTCTATTGTAAAGTAGTCCAATCATATCAGAGGTAGTGGAAATAATCTTAAACGTTTATACTTTTTGAATTAGCTATTAAAAAAAGAAACAAATCAATGCCAATGTTACGGTTATGAAAAAAAGTAAAATTTTAGTAGCTGCTTCTTCCCCTTGAAAATTAAAATTCGAGAAATTCTTTCTAATTGAGGTCTTTATGATACAAAAACTAACTTACTTCCAAATGTCATCATCAAACTCTATTCAATGATTCCGATAGAGGAGATTTTATAATATGTAAGTATATCGTTTTTGGATCATGTATATTAATATTGGTGTTTGTCTATACGAAGAAACATAAGATAGTAACTCACTGTATCTTCTAATATGTTCAGCTAATAGTTATATATTTTATATTTATCCTTACGTATTTTTATGTTTGCTTGAAAAGTTTTTAAACTTTTTTCCAGACTTAACGAGCGATTAAAGAAATATATTGTAAAGGTATTGTAAAACTACAGAAAATTTAAAATTATTCATTCAAAATTAAATTTTATAGTAGACAATGTAGTAATAAAAACCTCTATTAATAGGAATATAGAAAAACAAATAATGCATTTGAACTATATAACACGTACATATTATGTTATAAGGTATGTACTGTTAACACTCCTAAGATCTAAGTGTGAATTATTATGCTAAAAATTTATGTTTCAGTGAAATATCAAGTACTTCACTTCAATATCAAGATTCGAGCATATGCAAACTCGCTAACCGGGCGGGCCGTTTTGAAGCACGCTAATGCCTTTTTTGTAAATATGACAAAAAATAGTAAATGAAGCCATAGATTATAATACTGTATACCGTTTTTCTTCTTATGAATCATACTTTAAAATAAATAACTATAGTTGTGGTAACAACATTGTACAGAATTGGTATCGTGAGTAGAGTGAAAAATTGTAATTTAAGGGCATAGAGTTTTTGTAACTTGCAACAATTTTAGCAACCAATAATGGTATAAAAAATTTTTAGGACAAATTCTTTAAAATATACCAGGAAAGTTTAGTTAAAAATACATAAGCCTATAAATATTAAAAAACACCGGTATGAAATTTATTTGTTATAGAACATGTATTAATTAACAAAGCACACTTTAGAATAATTATATTATTTTCAGACTAAGCAATAATTGCATTTTCAACGTAAATAATAAAAAAAACAATTATTATTCCCACGATAGCTAGATTTATTCTAGTTTCCATGATTATTCCAAGAACACAGACAGCATAATGTTTGTAATTCCAAACATACTCCTTCTAACCATACTAATAAAACAATATTTCCGTGCTTGAACCCTTTCAACTATCGTAATTTGTAACATAAGGATGACTGCAAAAATACCATTCCTTAATGTCATTTAATATATTTAATGACTTACGTTTGGTGTAACTGTTGAAGATAACTTAAATGTTATAGAAACTCTAATATATTGTTCGTAATATTGTCTTCTAAATAAATTTTCTTACCCTTGTGATTTCTTGATGTTTTTCACGATGTATAAATTATAACTTAAAATACTAAACATTATAAACTAACTTATCATTCCTTATAGGAGTTTTAAATAACGATAATATATCTAAATCTTTAAATCATTAATCTTCAACCCTCCGTTTTCATTATTAAATTTTACTTGATAACTTTAAAAAAAATATTTTATAATTAGTCTATAAGAAAATGTTGAGGCCTACTAAGGGATGTTTGTTACTGCCTTTGTAAACTCCATATTTTGGCACTAAAAATGTTATTTAAGGTAAAACTATATAAGATTGTATTTATAATTTTGAAATAAAATTAATATTATCAACGTTCGATATAAAAAATATTGGTTAACACTTTTGAGGTGGTCGAAAGTTGTTTCCGGATGGCAGCTTTTGTGTGCAAGATTAATTCATTTCCGGTTTACGGAGTTGTTTTGTTGTTTCCCCAATGTTCGTACTTTATAGAAATTCATGATTTATAATATTTTTTTATTCATTGTTTGTATCATTTTAATAAATAATCAAGCTATCTTTGTTTTTTAGTGATCTGTTAGAGTTAATAGGTTTAAAACGTATCTGCATTTAGTGAAATTTTTGGGTGGCTACAAAAATTATATTACTTATTAATATAGTTTATATAACTTAATTATATGTTATCAAAACATGGACTAAGTTTCCATAGTTAAATTAATAGATTAATGTATTCTGAAATACGTTTTGTCAGTAAATTCAGTCCTAATTAGTTGGGCCACTTGAGCATATTAAAGTAAAACTAGGGCTACAAACCACTAATCAATGGGATGTTTGGTATATTACGTATTTACAATTTCCATTAAATTTCAATATTTGCGTCAAATTGGTTTTTTTATTTTTAACACTAGCCCGATCTTTTCTTCAACCTTACTCTACCCATTCTTCATAGTCTATTGATCTGTACGGAGAACTTATCTGCCAGAATAAGGGGGCGAACCAGAACAAGGGGATTGTTACTAATAAAAACTGACAGTCAAGTCCAGGATTCGAACCAGCCTATCTCTAACCCTAGCTCAAAGTCCTGACGCCTTAGACCACTCGGCCACCGGTTCGCCCAAGTTACTCAGTGGATGTTGTTGATTGAGGTAATGTTTTAAATAATTATACAGTACAAGTAAACGTCACAGAACACAAATTTATTACAATATAAGCACAAAATGCACAAATATATTACAATACAAGCACAAAATGCACAAATATTATGTTAGATTCTTTTGTGAATCACTCTGGTCCGAGGAAGGTGAGCGTGGTTCATCGAAATCGATCACCATAATATTTGTGCATTTTGTGCTTGTATTGTAATATATGTGCTCGTATTTGTGCATTTTGTGCTTATATTGTAATAAATTTGTGTTGTGTGACGTTTACTTGTACTGTATATGTACCAACACGTATTATGCTAATTAAAAAACTATTTTTAAATGATTATGTCTAGGAAATCTATTAAGATCTCCCAACTGACAAAAATGAGTAAAAGTCGTATACTGAAACTGATGACCGGAAATTGGAGTTTTCCAATATCCAAATTGCCAAATTATGGAAATAATTTACTCTATTGTTTAGTAATAATTTACCAGTTGAGAACTCTGCCACTAGTTCTGTAATTAAATATTAATGTTTAATTGGAATAGATATGATTTTAGATAATTAATTATAGCATCTCGAATTCACCCACTCGTTCACCCACAATTCATAATTTGTTTTTAAAGAATATTGTATTTTATTTTAAAATTATTATAAATATACGTAAGCGTACTTTTTCCACTAAAAAAAATCAAAATGTAAACTTAAAAAAAGTTGATCAAAAGTTTAATTTGTTACTAATACTATTTAAATATTTTAGTAGTTATATATTATACAGTAATAATGTAGTAGTAGATTATTTTGATAAATTCACGAAGAATTATTTAAAACAATTATTCAATAGAAGTTCATCATGTTGTTTGCTTTAGTGGACTAATAAAATAAATTACAAATTATATGAAATATTATGTGACAAGACAACAATATCTTATGAACATAATATTAGCTTGAAAATATTGTTTAAGCTATTACAATCTATATTAAATTATTCAACTTATTATGTTTTACAATTAAGTAGAACTGTCACATACCTTCGATGTGGGTAAAATTAAGTGGGGAATCGTATAAAAGCCTCAGTAGGGGGTTTGAGTATGGTTGAAAGGACTCTTGACCTTTGCACGCGAGCTGTGTCCTTTGAAGGATCGATCCTGAGTGACACGAATGTTATTGTGTTATTTGACAATGGCGATATGTTAATCGGTACATATGAGTCTGTTGAGCATACAGAATAACATCTATGAAGGTTAACGCTATTCTTAGAGTGCGCCTTAGTCGTGAAGAAATATGCATTTTTAATTTATAGTAAAAATGGGTTTATTATCAAATGAACATAAATACTGTTTACAATGAGAAATCAGTACAGAAGTTGCATAAAATAACTTATAATAAAAAAGACTTTATTTACGGTAGATAAAAAAACCCTCAATCATGTATTTATATAGCTAGGGAATATATAATATTTATGAACAATGCCCACTCTGGTGGTTGACGACAATGCTTGTTTCCGAAATTGAATGTTCTAATGATTATAGATGATTCTCTTGATTGTCGAGTATATCTGTCTCAGTAGTTGTCGACAATAGCTGTTCTAGAAGTAGAACTAAAAAATTAATTTTCGAGAAAACATGTTCTAGTGGTTTTAGACAATGCTTGTTTTAGTCAGTTTTGATAATTCACTGTTCTAATAGTTGTCGATAATGCTTGTTTTAGGAATTACCTACATTGACATTCCGATAACGATTCCCAATCTCTTGGTTGTCAAAGATGACCGTTATAGTTAGTTTATTGTCGACAATTCCCGTTACAGTGCTTCTCGACAATGCCTGCTCTAGTTATTTTTGAAAATGCTCTTTTCGTTGTTATCGAAAATCCCTGTTCTATTGTTTGTCAATGGTGCCTGCTATAGTGGTTGTGGAAAATGCATATTCTAATGGTTTTCGACAACACCTCTTTTAGTGGTTGTCGATGATGCCTGTTGTGGTGGTTATGGAAAAAGCTTATACTAGAGATTTTTAATAATGCTTGTTCTAGGAATCTCCAACAATGTCAGTTATAATCGTTGGTAATGCTCGTCCTAGTAGAAAAAGTTGTAAACAGTTTTCTAAAGGTTTTCGACAACGCCTGGTCTCGTGATTTTCGACAGTACCTGCTTTCGTAGTTGTCAACAATGACTTTTCAATTGTTTAGTACACAATATAAGGTTGTCATGCAAAAGTCTTAGACTACAAGTACTAGCATACCAACCAAATCATTATACAATAAGTAGTCTTTTTTCTTTTATAAAGGGAATCAAATTTTCCACCATTTTATATTGAAGTAAAAGGAAAAATTTTTTGAATTTTAAAGCAAAAACTATAAACAATATGGCCATTGTAGTGGTGGATAGTTAAATGCAGATTTTATTATTTTAGTTAAAATTTGCAGCAAGATATTAAAAGTTGAGTTTCTATTGATGCAATATTAAAAGTTCTATTGATGCTTTACTTTGGAGGGAGGTATTTTCAAGCCTAAATACACAATAATAAGGCTAAGTGTTGGTTGTATTGTACTTACTTTATATTCAGGTAGTGTAAACTGTGTTTTCAATACCAACATATTTCCTCTTTTTTTACAAAAACTTCATAAAACCTCTCCTCAAGAGGCAGTTTTTCTATTATTTTTACTCTTTATTGTAGAACAGTATGCATTTCTTCATCATTTATTTCTTGACTTTTTATTTTCATCTAAGGAATTCGGGTTCGATAGTTTTTTTGGGAAACGAAAGATTTAAGATATTTTGATTTTATTTAAACAAAATTCAAAATCACTAATCCTACTCTGGACAAAACAGTTGTTGTAAGTAAATTAAGGTTATTATGACAATACAAAGTGTTTTACACTAAGTTTTGTTGCTGAACAAAGGAAAAGGAATAAATTAAAATTAATTGTTATAGTAAAACTGCTATAAATGTTCGTAACAATTATTCTCATATTTTGTAAGAAAGAAAATGTAGTTCGTCAATCGTTAGAAAATGTCTTTGTAATTGAATAAGCTAACTTACTTGATATCAGTTTATGGCACCCATTAATTGGAATGGATTCAAAGTTTAAAATTCACAAATTAATTGATTTAATTAAATTTTTTAAAGCAATAAGTATTGTCCCAACAACTAAACGTATTTTATATAATGTTTTTTACTATAGTGTAAACATTATTACATCAATCTCGTTATATGTTTCAACGTTTCAATTGTATAACTACGTAACCTTTGTCAGTTCAATTTGTGAAGTCAATTTTATAAATATGGAATTTAAAACTATTCAATAACGTATTGCTAAAAAATATATCCGAACATAAGTTTTAATGTACCTTTAGCTTTTTTAAACTAAATAAATAAGTAATCATTGACAATACCATGAGGAGTTAATAATAAACTAAACATATTCGTAAATAAAACTTCGGGATTGGAAATAATTATTTTGTATAAACGTTAAACAATTATATGTTATTAAATGTGTGAATAATATTGTATATATTATATAAACTTATCGGATAACACTCCAAATTTTTTCAAATAAAACTTCACCCACTAGTTCACGTGGGCCTGCAGGCCTGTGCATGAACTTTATTCAAAGAGTGAAGTATCGACCGTTGGCTCAGTGGGGATTCGAACCTTGGACAATGCCCTTCGCAGCAAGCACGAAACCTTAGCCACTGAACCACCATGCCGGCTATAATAATGTTTGGAAAACTAACTGTATCAAACGTCGGCTTCTTAATTATTCATTTTATGCCCAACATTATCACCGTACTATGTAGGGGAATGTACTATCATTATCACCGTACTATGTAGGGGAGTGTACTATCATTATCACCGTACTATGTAGGGGAGTGTACTATCATTATCACCGTACTATGTAGGGGAGTGTACTATCATTATCACCGTACTATGTAGGGGAGTGTACTATCATTATCACCGTACTATGTAGGGGAGTGTACTATCACCGTACTATGTAGGGGAGTGTACTATCATTATCACCGTACTATGTAGGGGAGTGTACTATCATTATCACCGTACTATGTAGGGGAGTGTACTATCATTATCACCGTACTATGTAGGGGAGTGTACTATCACCGTACTATGTAGGGGAGTGTACTATCATTATCACCGTACTATGTAGGGGAGTGTACTATCATTATCACCGTACTATGTAGGGGAGTGTACTATCACCGTACTATGTAGGGGAGTGTACTATCATTATCACCGTACTATGTAGGGGAGTGTACTATCACCGTACTATGTAGGGGAGTGTACTATCATTATCACCGTACTATGTAGGGGAGTGTACTATCATTATCACCGTACTATGTAGGGGAGTGTACTATCACCGTACTATGTAGGGGAGTGTACTATCATTATCACCGTACTATGTAGGGGAGTGTACTATCATTATCACCGTACTATGTAGGGGAGTGTACTATCACCGTACTATGTAAGGGAGTGTACTATCATTATCACCGTACTATGTAGGGGAGTGTACTATCATTATTCGATAACTACTGGATCTAAAACCAAAATAATCTAAATGTAGTAATTTTCACTTGTCTAAAATTATAACAACAATGACTATAATTAAATATTTATAGATATTTAATGGCAGTTAAAGAATTATTTTTAATCAATTATGATAGCCATTTTTTAAAATGTTATGTAAATATAATCTTAGTTTGGCATAAAATGTTTTGCTTAATAAAACTAATAAAGCATTTCTTACCATTTTGAACAGATAATTAACCCGTAAAAACCTACTAAACATGTATTGTAGTAAATAGTTAGAAATACGTTATTTTTCATGTAAAATAACATTTTATTACACATACTTATATTTAAAATTATACACCAGCAAATAAAAGAGGGAAGTGAGTGTTATTGGTACCCTACTTAGAAGGGAGGTTTCAATATTGCTTCGATGTGACCTAAATACATGATAATAAGACCAGTATTGGCTTTATTTAATTTACTTTACGTTCAAGTAAGGTAAACTAGGTTTGTTCTATTGAGTTTAGTTGTTCCTCCCCCCCCCCCATAACAAAAAACTTATGGAAAATATACTTAAGGGTGCAATATATTTAAATTTTATACTAAAATTTGTATTGTAATTAATTAAGCCGTTCCCTTCAACTAATTTAATGACCTTAATTAATTTATTCTCTGTTAAAAATTAGGGTTTCTAAGATTTTTACAAACTGAAGGAAGCTAAAAAGGCGTAGAATTTAATTTATTTCCCAACCAAAATTTCAAGTCACTAAATAAATTTAATAACCTGCTCTGTATTTTGTTGATTATATTCATATCTCACTTTTCTTTTTTATTTCATATTGTGGTTAATATTTTGTATAATTATGTTATTTGTGATAGTTTTTTAAAACATTTGACTTTCATAGCAGCAATCTAAGTACGTATTTTTTCATAAATTTGTGTGGGTTAAGAAAAAAAGGGAAGAAAAACGTTGTTTTAGATGTAGGCTAAGTTAGTAAGTACACCTGAAGACGGCAGGAGTTTGTTATACCTGTTGAAACGTTGTGTCTGTTTCCTAAACACTTGAACTATTGGAAATATCCAAATATTATCTACATATCATGAATATCTAATGCTAACAAATAACTTTCAAACAACAGTTAAATATATATATATTCTGGAAACATAAAGTTTGCAACGATAATTACGATGGATTGATTAGATTAACTTAGTTTTTGAAACTTATGTTTGGCACAGAGTACAGAAATATTAAATAAAATTAACATTTGTAGTGAGACGGTTCTAAATTATCGTAAAAATTATCCCTACATTTTTGAAAGAAAAAAATATAAATGACAAGCCAGTAATTACACTTTTACCTGGCATTGATTGATGGTGTCATTCAATAGAGCCAACCTCATACCAATTAGTCGTTACCGAATCGATTTTCCAAAGAAATAATTTATTACCTCCTTAATTAAGATGTAATCATTGTAATTTAGCATGATGGGTTTGCACCATTGTTCCATAAAAACCTTTCGATAGTCAATAAAAAGTGCCACTGGCGTTGAAATAACAAAAAAGTTTATTAATTACAATAGGAAATTAATTTTAAAAAATTCTGTTCGATTGAATTACCTTGAAATAATCGGATATATCAGAACTACGTAGGACGGAATTTAAGTTTTATGATCTTGAAGTAATTAGTTTATGGTATAATATATGTTTTTAAAGTAATATATACCTAGCCACTAAACACAATTGTATTTAATGATGTATATTGTTTTAAAATACATCTATTTAAGTTATTTATTTTCAAAAGTTCAAGCGTTTCAGCCTTTTAATGATTTTTATGCTTTAGCAACGTAATTTGTATCACTGAGTAACGTAATTTGTTTCACTGAGCAACGTAATTTTTGTCACTAAGAAACGTAATTTCTGTCACTGAGCAACGTAATTTGTGTCACTGAGCAACGTAATTTGTGTCTCTGAGCAACGTAATTTGCGTCACTGAGCAACGTAATTTGCGTCACTGAGCAACGTAATTTGTGTCACTGAGCAACGTAATTTGTGTCACCGAGCAACGTAATTTGACATGTTTTGATGTCAGAGCAATCAAACAAAATATTATCAAACTAGAATACATGTCAGAATATTTTGTGATTACAATTAATTTTATAATATTACTATATTTAAATATCCCCATTCACATACATTACAAAATATATGACA
The DNA here is from genome assembly GCA_035578905.1 of Stictocephala bisonia. Taxonomy (NCBI): domain Eukaryota; kingdom Metazoa; phylum Arthropoda; class Insecta; order Hemiptera; family Membracidae; genus Stictocephala; species Stictocephala bisonia. The sequence goes on along the minus strand of JAQJVL010000245.1, from coordinate 658,810 downwards.
AACAATTTTTTCCAATATTACTTATCAATATTTATGATAAAAAGGTAACAGTAGCATCTTAGGAAAAAGGCTTGTAAGGTAAACGAATCTATGCATAGGCTTTACTGGCATCATGTAATCCGTTCCAGGAATTAAGTTCTAACATACTTATGTCACAAGAAAAAACATAAAATTGTCCATTACTGGTTACTAACTTTAGAAGTGCGGAGAAGAAAAGTTTGAGGCTTCTCCATATTGCAGGTCAACCTTAGGTTTATTATGCCACTGTAATGGGCTTCCAATTCCAAGTGATTTAACCAATTATAGAATCATTTTATTCAGATTAGTGACAAGTTCTTTTTGAGGAAGTTCCAGCCACAAAAATCCCCGTCTACTGCGTTTCAAAGCTTTAAATTCTTTCAATGTTTGGCAGACACAAGAGCCTTCCCACAAAGCCGCCAACAGATGTCTTCTCTATAGATCCCTACAGTTGACAGATGCTCCCTGAAGTGGCTATGTTCAGAATAGAAACTACCATCGCTACTAACTTTACTAAAACAGTTATTTTGTTTCTAAAAACAATGATATATAAATGAAATGCAAAATATATGAAAAATATCCGTCACGTCTTTCTCCCGGTCTCATGTTCATTGAAAAAGGTCACTCCAATTATTTAAAGGTCATTTAAAAGTTTAAGTCACTATTACAAGTAGGAAATAGTTTTGTTGACAGATAATTATCTAAGTTTATATTATATTTAAAATACTCAGATTTTTCAAATAGGATTTTCCCACATATATGAGTTTCTGTTAGATTTAAATAGTAAATAATGCAATAAATAGTGTAATATATTTAAATCAGTTAGCTGCCTGATGATGTTTTACTTAAATATCTAACATATCTATAAATATAATAATAGAATCAAATGATTTGGCGATAGGCTTAAAAGAAATTAAGCAACGTATAAGTTTTAGAGATCAAACGATAATACTGGAGTAAATCCACATTTCCGATTGAAAGAATGATTTTTCAAAATATTCTTAGATATTCTAATAATTTTTGCCACAACAGTTGAACTTTCTCTGCAATTTAACTCTTGATCTTTGTATTTAGCGTAAAATAGTCCAGAATCGTTATATCTTTGAATTTTTCATGAGCTGTAAAGGTTTTTTTGCCGATATTTAAATTGGGAATATTTTGATATTCACAATTTGATATTGATACTTTTAGGTGTAAATCCCAAATATGTCTTTTTAATATCAACTTTCAAACTAACCTTCAGAATTGCATATAAAACTCCCTTGAGATATTTAAAACATTGTAGAAAACACACACAGGCACAAAACGGATAGAAATAGACAATAGTTATATTGAATTATTTGGTTGTTTCGACCTAACAAATAAACCTTTGAAATGCAGACAGTCCAAGTTGGACACCCTTTATATTCCCAATGATTTAGATCAAAGTAGTAAAAGAACGGTGGGGCAGGGGGAACTGTTGAACTTTGCACACCCACCACGGCCTTTATCATATTGATTCTTAGTGACACAGATGTTATTACGTTGTTTCATAGCAGTAACGTAGAATTTACCGAGATATTAAAAACGTAATTTAATTTTTAAATGTTTACCTTGGCTATTGATACACTTTAACAAATAGTATTTTTACTAAAATAGTAGGTTTAATAGTTCAGCATGCTAATAAATAATTCATATATTATTGTGAATAATATTATTCATGCTGGTACTGTTTTTTACTTTATATTGGCACCATAAAACCGCGCAAAATTGATTATAAATAATATATAATATCATAATATTTTATATACAAAGAAGAATGTAATAAAGACAAGTGTGTGAATATTGCTGAGACATGTAACAAAATTCAGCATTATGAATAAAAATACAAACTTAGATAGAACAACTATAACATTAATCAGCAACAACATTAAAACGTAATATATTAACTATACCAAAAAAAATTAAAAAATGTTAGGTAACATTAAAAAGAATTAGATGAAAATCAACAAATAATTATATCAGATAACAATAGCAGTTGAAGTGACAGCAAAACATAATTAAAAACAATAAGTAACAATAGTTTGACAAACAAACAAATAAGAAGAAAAACAAAGTAAGGCAAGTGAAAAAGTATGAATACGTAAAAAGCTAGTAAAATATACTAGAAAGAATCAATAAAAGATACATGCTGTTATTAACGAATATTTAAAATAAAATGCTCAGAATGCAATTCCTTTTACATAGGACAAACCGAAAGAATTTTTAATTTATGTACAAAGAACACATACAAGCCATAAGAAACAACAAATCAACATCAATTAAATGTAACTTTGCTGAACATATTCTCCAGTCAAATCATAGTTACCAAAATATCAATGAAAATGTTACAATTTTAGAATATGAGAATAAAGGAGAAAAATGAATTTAAAAAAATTATACATATACATAAAAAACTATAATGGACCACAGTACATATTAAATACAAAAATTAATATGAAAAATCCTATAAATGAAAAAAATAAGAGAAATTAAAACACATACGAATCAAAAGTAAAGTTCAACTTACCCACACACTAAATTAACAATGTGCTATTTACGTCTGTTTTATTTTTATAATTGTTCATTTCCTATATGTTATATTATTTAATCTCTGAGGATGACTTAAGTGCCAAAACCGGTCATGTTTTATTTTAATAAATGAATAAAGGGTACTTAATTACAGTTAATACTCAATTTATTACACTAGTTGCCCTAACTCGTGAACTAATACATTTAAAGAGTTTTTATATTACGCAAGCTAAATAGATATCAACGTATTTCATTATAGTACCTGAAACATTTTTAAATTTATATACAAGTAAAATCTAAGCTGTTAGAGTAAAATGTTTCATTGTTTTATAGGTGCATTGTTATCTGTTACAAGAAAATATAATAGTACTAAACCACCCTTATCTTTCTTATTGTCTCCCTGTCAATTAAATTTAATACTGAGAAAAAAAGTGAAGCAGTATCCATTAAAATTTTGTTTGATATATAAATGCAACAGGACTTGGGATTATCAGTATTCATTTAGTGATTTTGTACAATAATAATTTTATAATTTTCCTATTTTTCAGAACCCACTTGTGTTAATTTACTTTTAGAACCTGAAGTTATATGATAAAACTTATAATTACACATATTCTAATGTATAGCATATATTTAAGTGAAATTTATTATATAAGCTGTTTAAATTGAAGAATTAGTTTCAGTATTTATTGAAAATTTAAACTGAAGAAAGATATAATTTTTGTGCATTATATATGGTCATTATAACTATTACATTCTTCGAAAACTAATAACAAGTATTTTATGCTCTGAGGATTTAAAGAAATACTTTTATAAATGAGATGTTCATCAAAACATATTTGGTTGAAATTTTACTTCATTTTCTCAGAGTAGAAAAAATAAATAAAAACTCAAGCTTTAATAATTATTAAATTAAAGATCTAATAAGAATCAAATACAAAACCATCCTAAAACATCAAATTATATATATAAATTAGGTCTCCCAATATGCTATATAAAATATATAACTACTCAATTATATGTCAAAAGACACAGGAAAACTTCGAAAAGAGGGTAATTATTATGATGTTTCCAATCGTTGAACATTTTTTAAGAATTTGTCTGAAATGGGTAAAAAATATCTATATTTTCACAAGAGATGCTTTTAATTCTGAAAAATTCATTTTTCATATAAATTACAAAAATTAAGGTTAAAAATTTTCATATTTTTTACCTATTTCCACTATTATAAACGCTTTTTATTTATTTATTTTTATTTTTACCTGTTTTTCACGTTGAAAACGAATTTGAAAACTATTTAGGTCAGTGACAATTTATTCTCGAGGTTTGGTTGAAAAACTACTTTCGTGGACATTCTCACGATTGTCGGCCATTACGCAATCGATATTAATACCAACTATTAACCTCAAACACTAATCAACTCACATACAACTTCAGTGGAGGGAAGGCCTGCAGGCCGACTGGGAAGCCAGGTTTCCAAATGCACGAGTAACACCAATTGTCCGTTTATGTGAAAAATATGTTAGGTTAGGTTTGTAAAAAGTGTTGTATGGTTGAAAAATTAAAAATTTTCACACAACTTAATATATTCCTGTAAAAATATAGCAAATAAAATTTTTTTAATAATTGCAATTGAAATATTTCCTATATTTTATCGTAAACGTTTTGTCTTCCAATGGTCCAGAGAAAAAAAGGGTTTTACGCAGGATAAATGTCTTTGCTAATTATATTACTCAATTTTAACCATTTTAAACAATAGTTATAATTTTATGGGTTAAGTGGAAACTAAATAGTTACCGAAAATTTGTGAGTATTTACTTTTCTATTGTATTGAATCTGTTATGACAATTAAGTAGGTTTTTTGTGCTACATTTAATCTTTCACGTTACATAATTTTACCGGTACAGGAATCATCTTTATAAAGTTTGTTTACATTTAGACTTTAGTCTATGAAACAAGTATTATAACTATTATGGTTAATACTATATACTAAATAATGACTCAATTTACTTTTACTTTCAATATTAGGAATTAAAATGTTGGACTAAGGATTCATGACATAAAGCTTAGTTTTAATAAAGATTAAGCAGGAAAGTAATAGAACCCCTGGGGGGGAGGGGGTTGAACGAGGGTGTAAACCTCATTCTCTAGCTCTGCGTGAGCTCAGGCATGATTGTATGAAACACGCAAACTATTTACTGAAATTCCTTCGTCAATGTTGTTTTCCGCATTAGACATTTTACTGTGAGAACTGAGGTTACTAATTAATATTTTAACACACAGTTAGTAATAGTTATTACAAATGACGTTAAAGACATATAGAATTTTCAAAAATCGGCTAAAAAGAAACTGACACAATATATAGTCTTAAAATATAAATTTAAAATGGGACCTTACAAAAATAATAGCTCTTGGAGCTGGAACAAAATAAAGTAAAGAGGGAAAAGCTGAATTTTCGCCCAATAATTTATAAAACTGGTGGGGTGATTGATAAAAAGGACAAGAAGTTCCAAAAATTAAGCAGGTTTACTTAGTCTTCCCTTTGGAAGCGTAATTATCTAACTTGTAATACTAATAATTATCAATATCCATTATTAAGAAGCCGTTTTATATAATGATCGTTATGAGGGGTGAATAAGTGTCATGGTTTAGGATGAACGGTTATGGCCATTTTTACCACCAGAGGCCAACCGTACCTTAGAAAGAGCCCTTTATGTTTAATGTCACATAGGGACTACAACTTTACGTGGAATCTGAACCACGTAGTATTTGTCTTATTTTCAGCTAATTAATATGCCTGATATTCAGTTAATGCTCCTACAACATCCGGACTCCGACTACTTCCCAACTTGGACGTATCATATTTCTCTAGTAGTCTATGGACTACTACTGATAGCAACCATTGAGTGTCGTCGTATTTAGTATTGAGAGAGCCGAGAGTTAATGAATAACAAATTAATGCCTTTCACCTGAAAATTGTTTAAAAATATAAGAAATATATTTGTAGGCTACCTTTAAGATAAATTTACAAGGTTTGCACAGAAATATTCTTTTTAAATATTTAAGACTTATTCTATTATACGTATAGTTTTAATCTGAAGTTCCTCAAGATGAAGGCAAGAATGGATTTTGAATAAGTGTGCATAAAACATTGTAGTCCTAATTACCATTTAAGACCAAAGATTCCTTAGAAAGAGTCATTATTTATCATCCCGATTTCAATAAACAGCTGCTGGCAGATAATTTATGTTTACTCTGATTGAGATCGAACTGATAACTTTAATTTCACGCAATTAGGACTGAATGAATGTACTCTATCGTATGAGTAAAAGAACATATATACAGTTTTTAAACTGAAAATAAAACTGAACAATCAAAACAGGTGAATATGCTATTAATAACAAGCATGATATACCATTTGAAGAACCGTCTGTTATATATAAAGAAATATCATGAAATAAGAGAAATAAAATTGAAAAAGATGGCATTGAAAAAGATGATTGCATTTCTCAGCCATCTGTTAGTTTTAATAGTATATTTTTGCCTGTAATAAGAAATGAATTAGAAAACAACATGAATAATTCAAAACCTTGTTTTTAAATTTTAACAACTTATCCATCAATGTTATTAAATATTTACTAATTATATATTTTTAATATATGTTTTATATTTTTGTTTATTATGATCTGAAGATGCCGTAACTGGCGAAAATGCATTATCAGAAAATTACAAATATTTTAATTATAAAAAATGTTTCATTTAAATCCATCGAAATTCCAGCACGGACCAAATAAAGGCACCCTCATTATGGATGATAAAACAGCAACAAAGTGTACAACCCCAACAAAGGGGAACAGGACGTTTTAAGTTGTATGTATATACATATATTATAGTATTATCATGGGCTGTAAAATATACGCATCAGCCCAACATATCAAAACTTCTATATTAATATAATAACAGCAAGATAGTAAAGTTTTAAAACGTTCAAATGAGATTTCTATACTGAACAGTTTAATAAAAACTTTCTGTTAGTGTTTCTTCCGTATCAGTTCAGAAAGTCACAATCTGGAATATGGAGAACAGTTGCATTCTCTATTTTATAGATATATTTAAAACTAAGTTAAAAATTACTGATCATTTCATTTTTTTTAAATATAATCAAAATGAAAGGCACATATTTTATAAATATAAATTTAAGTTCTAAATCCATACACAACATGAATTTATTTTTATATCTATTGAACGAAAATAGAGATAGAATTATAAAAGTGCAAAGCACCTAAAAACGAACTTTTCATTTGTACGGCATACTAGTTTTGGAGAGTCGAAAAAAAATTTGATTAAGTTTGAAATGAAAATTTAGTCTTTATTCCAAACTAAAACGTCCTTTTTCAACTTATCAAATTATAATGACATTATTACTATTAAAGTAAATCTTCAGTATAAAAAATAACAGGAATCTCAATTTTCCCCTCATAACTCTCTTGGATCTAAACTTCTAAAACTTTTAAGTTAAAGGGATTATTTAAGTCCCTTTTAATGGTCCCTTACGCCCATTTATATTATAATAAATAGTAAATATCTGTCAAATTAATAGTGAAATATTAAGTAACATATTTATTATTTACTCAAAGGTACTATTAGATCGGTGTTAATTGCTGAACATTTTCATTTATTTGGTAAAAAATTATATATATCTATATATATATATATATATATATATATATATATATATATATATATATATATATATATATATATATATATATATATATATATATATATATATATATATATATAAATACATCAACTAATATACATTTTCTCTTGATAAACGCACATAACATTATTTTTTTCAAGTGTTTGACACACTAATCTTAACCAAAAAGTCAAGAGTTTACTTTAGGCTATAAATAAAACATCAGAGAATTTGATATTTTATTTATAAATTTGTATGGATGTACGTTGTCAAATTTATAAGTAGTAGTAAGCTTACCATATCCATATAATTTTATTTAAAACGTTAATATTATGTTTACTTACTAAAAATAAATATATCAACAATAAATTATCTCTGAATTAAAGTACTAATTAAATGAAAATTAATTTGTTTTAAATTTATTAATGTAATATTATACTTGAAAATCCGGTTGTCATAAAAGGAATGGTATAATTAAATTCATATTTATAAAAAAAAGTTAAAATTAAGATCGTCTTATATTACCAGGTGACGTTAGGGCTAAGAGGCCCTCTCTAACGCTTAACCTAGGAATCAACGGCTTAAGGGTGACTTCCGAACCATAACTAGTGACGCGGACTGCGTGCAAGGACGGGATCGCATAGACCGTCACCCATCCAAGGAACAGCCACGCTTGATGTAGCTTGACTCGAGTGTATTTAAATAATAAACTAAACTTACATCGGCTTAATTATTTAGATTTTTAGTAATCTCCATTTATTGACATTACTTTCACTACATTCCCTATAGCTCTAAGTTCTCATATAAAACAACTGCGTATATATACTAATTAATTGTTTGAAAATTAAACATAACTTATGACCACAAGGGAAGGGACTTTGTATGTATTGATGTTTATAAGAAATATATAATTATATTTTAATTGTTTTAATTTTATATATGAATAAAGTATAAGGCTCTTCCATCAACTAAAAACATTGCTTCGTCACTAGTAAGTGATGTACATTTAAATTAACACACTTGTACATCACACGGACGAGAATCCTTACATAAGGACATCTATGTGCTCAGCACGTCCTGAATACATCCTGAATATTCATACGTCAGCGGCATTACGCTCGTATACTGTAATTCAGTTAACCCTTACTGCATTAGGTACGTGGTCTTGTATTGCAATAAAAACAAATTTCTTTGACAGACACAGCTAAATAGTTATATAATATAAATTATTATATAACTATAAGATTATGTAATAATTATATATAATCTTATTCCAAGGGCTCCAAAAGAATAAAGCGATCCCTTTTTAAAGCTACTAATTTTACTTTTATTCTACCGATTATCTAATTTGCAGACTACGAGATATTTACATATTTATACAGCCAGATATAAACTAATTAACTCCTGAAACTAAGCTACTAGACCAAGGATTATCTTTGGTGGTTTACCTTGGGAGGAACTCACCACCCCAAAACAGTCTGAGGGTGATGTATTCCAGCCCCTGTAGGGTGTTCAGTTCCTGAGGGTGACAATTACGCTGGTGGACATTTGCAGCCAAGTGTAGTGTTTAGAAGGTAGCGCTTTTAACATTGGGGTGTTCAGTTCTGGGGGTTGACTATCACTTGTACTGCTGGCTGAACAATGAAAATACACTTCTACTGAGACTGACTGACCGACTCATCGGCTGAGGTGTGCCTTTATATAAGGCGTCGTTTGGAGTCTAGAAGGGACCGAATATGCTATAAATTATTGCAGCAACATAAACAAGTTTTACTTGTAGACATTGATTAATAAAATGTAATATATAATTTATATATATATATATAGGGTTAGTCTCTACTGACACCATTAAATTTACCTCTTTATTGTACTCACAAAAAGAAACAAAAAAGTCCATGTTAACCCATGTCCGATTCTTAACCGTTTGGCTGTAAGGGCTCATAATGTGTGTTTTTAAAATTACTTGATATTCACCCACTGATTGAGCCTTAAAAAACAAAATCAAAACACCCACCAGATTCTAATTAACACCAATGAAAAGATCGTTAAATTCCATATGAATTTCAATTATTTAGTAAGCAAACGTAATTAAAACTAGATTTCCCAGAGGAAGTTAAAAACAAATATGAAACATGTTTTATCTCCAATTATTCAAGACCCAATTTCAGCAAACAAACGTAGTCTAATTTAATGTCAAGTTAAGTAGAAAACTTTTCTCACTAATAAGCTTTAAATAGATGTATAATTTATTTGGGTTGAATATCATGAAACGAAAAATAACACCTAAAATATTTCATAAAACATGATTTAATCTATTCGTTTGCACTTAAATACCAAACTCAACCTGTGCCTGATTTTTGTTTTGTATGTAACTTCTATAATCAGCTGATTAGACTATTCTGTACCTAAAATCAGCTGTTGTAAATATTACCCCATTTTGAACAATAGTTACTCATTTTAGTCTATGAAATCACATAACATCTTCTTTAGAATTTGAAAATATTTATTTTTACTTTTATTCTTATACTTAAGCATAATTAGTTTATATTTTTATTAGTGAGATTATTAGCATTTGTTCTATTGTGGCTTTGCGTCAAACGTTTGTTGTGAACTATGAATTCATTTACTAATGTAGAATACGCTGATACACCTATTGTATATGGGTTGTGTTCTGTCAATGCAGCTGAAAGTCGTAGAGAATATATTCGTCGATTTCCAGAGAGAAAAGTTCTTGATGTAAGAACATCTGTAAGGGTTCATAACTATCTGCGTGAAACTGGCAGGTTTACTGACAATGACCGCTCCGTTGGTAACATCATACAAGATGTTGGGTTAGAGGAAGCTGTACTTGCCCAAGTCGAAAGGGATCAAAGAAAAATACAAGAAGAATTGCTACTGAATGTGGAGTGAACCATTCGTTTGTGTCGAGACTCTTACGTACAAATCAAATTCACCCTGACCATCTTACTCATGTCCAGTCAATTGAACCAAGAGACCCTGCACTGGGACGTCAGTTTTATCAATAGGTTTTACAGCAAGATAATGCAGATTTTCTTAAAACAATCTTGTGGACAGATGAATCTACATTTACACGAGATGGTGTTTTTAAATATCATAAGAACATTTCGATGACACTGAAAACCCACATATTTTTCATGAGTCACGAAGCCAAGTGTCTGGGTCCCCTTTGTCATGAGTCACGGAGCCAAACTAGGTTAAAGTGTAGGTTGGACTTAAAGGGGACAAGCTGATAGGTCCCTACCTTGATTCCTACATCATTAACTGGAGTGTAATACCTTCCATTTCTAAATAATGTCCTACCAGACCTTCTCAAATACTTTCCTTTGGAATTGCGTCGGCGCACTATTAACCAGGTAGATGAAGCACCGCCACACTTCAACATCAATGTGCATGAACATAATAACAACAACTTCTCTATTTTATGTGGATTGGGAGAGGCGGAACTGTTGCTTGGCCATCAAGGTCCCCTGATCTCAACTCAATTGATTACTAAATCTGGGGTTCTTTGAAAGAAGAAGTGTACAGAAGTCCAATACAAACAGCCGAAGAATTGATACATCGAATCGTGTAGGCTGCTAGACGCCTTAGAAATTTAATCAATCTAAAGGCAACTGTAAGGGAGTTGAGGCACCACGTCTGTACCTGCATAAGGCAAGTGTAAGGGAGTTGAGGCACCTCGTCCGTACCTGCATAAGAGAAAACGGTGGATGTAATGAACACTTAATAAAGAAGTTTTTGCTATAATAAAGTATGATTATCTAAATATTACAGTTATTATGTATTTTATTTCGTAAAGACTGACAATTTGTTAGTTAAGAGTAAACGAATAAACTATGTTTTATGAAATATTTTTTGGGTTATTTTTTGTTTCATGATATTCAACCCAATCAAATTATAAATCTGTTTAAAGCTTTTTAGTGAAAAACGTTTTCTACTTAACTTGACATTAAATTAGACTACATTTATGTGCTTAAATGGGGTCTTGAATAATTGGAGTAAAAACGTGTTGTATGTTTTTTATATAAACTTCCTCAGGGAAATCTAGTTTTTAATTACGTTTGCTTACTAAATAATAGAAATTTATAGAGTTTAACGATCTTTTTATTGCTATTAATTAGAATCTAGTATTAATTAGCTCATATTGTTTTTAAAGGCTCAATCAGTGAGTGAATGTCAAGTAATTTAGAAACACACAATGTGAGCCCTTACAGCCAAACAGTTGAAAATCGGACACTGGTTAATATGGACTTTTTTGTTCCTTTTAGTGAGTACAACAAACAGGTAAATTAAATGGTGTCATTAGAGACTCGCCCTGTATAGAGAGGACGATTCCAATTAATTTCATAGCCAGTATTACGTTCAATAATTAATAAGTTTAAAATGTTGAAAGGCCATGAAACGACTGATAATTTCACATCGTAAAGTGCGTAATCGTGAACAAACATTACTATGTTTGTGTTAAGAGAAGAAGAAATGATTTTCTTTGTTGGGTTTGACTAGTCTATTTCAATCCTTTGCTTGCGTGATTGTGTACAGCAGTTGTTATATTTCCAACTGCTGTTCATTGTGAGTCAAGAAACAGTTTTCCTTGTTTAAAGTGACGTGTCCGATTCATTTCATAGCGTGATTTCAGACATGATTCCCCCTCAAAAATGGTATTTTAGCAAGAGGGATATTATATTAGACGAGGCTGATCTCTTTCCTTACCTTTCCACCGACTATCCATAGACTTTTGATCAGTGCGTATAGACAGAGTAGGGGAAGAACTAGTACTATACAAGGTAAACATTATTGATAAAAAATTCCAGTCGAGATCAGGATTAGAAATGTCACCAACTCTAACTCATGATATGATCTTGACGCCTTATTACATTCTGCTAATGGCTCACCCAGTTATCTATTTATAACTATAGTTTTCTGTATTTGTATTTATAAGCGCTAGTGGAGGCTCAGTTACTCAGCTTACGGACTGCGGAGGGCAGAACGTGTCCAATGTTCTAATCCCAAACTAAGCTAACGATTGGTACTTCACGTACAGGCCTGCAGGCCTATAGGAGCTGGCAATTAAAGATAAAAAAGGGCTGTAATATCATTAAAACATTTGTAATGTTTTATAGTCTAATAAAAATGTTTAGGAAGTCAAGAATGTCCTCTGGTACAAAACTTATTTTTGACTTCAGATTTGTACCTAAAAACACAAAAACAAAAACATAATCATGCAAAATAAATTAGTACAAATGTAACCATTAGAAAGCATAATCTTAAAAAGAGAAACATAAATCTATTTACACAAGCAGATTATAAAGAATTAATATTACGTTGCTCAGGCTGACCATTAACTTCTGCTTAACAATCCATTTAACAAAATAAGAATAATCAAGGTAAAAGGAAAAACAGTTTGTGTAAAAAATGTCAAATAGTAGCAAACTTATTATGTAAGAGATTTGTGATTAGAACATGTTTTTTTAAATGTTATCTCCAATGCATAGCCTGTTTGGAGAAAAGTAAAGCTGTTAAATAAATTGATAAGCAGGTAGTGCCACAAAAATAATAGATATTTTATTTACGTGATAGGATGAACAAATATAGTAACTTTTAAAGTATAAAGTAAAGTAGATTCTTATTAAAACTACAAAAACAAATAAATCAAAAACGAAACCTAGAGTGAACAATCCAAGAGCGCTGCACACAAGAAATAAAATGTACATCCCCTTAATTGTTTATAAAAACTAAAGTAAAAAAGTTTCTTTTTCTTAAGTAATTTTACTATAACTAATTTAAATCATAGTGCTTAAAATAAGATTTAACTGAAAATTGTACTCAATATACGGTATTTAACGGTATGTTTAATTTGGGGAATTAAAATATATAATTATATACAAATATAAATCTTTTCTGGAAAGCATTTAGCGACACCTTCTTCAAACAAAAGTGAACATTCAAAGGTGAAAAGCCCCGAAAGAGCGTTCAATGTAAACCGTAGAGACAAAGGCATTGTATCATCATGAACTTACCCCGTCTCGTATTGTTGTGCAAAACCAGCATGTTTTGTAGTATTGTGGTCCGAAAATCATTTAGAGACAATGGTTCTGAACAAATAGAGCACTCCATCTGATACATATACATCTTTTTAGAGGATATATTTTGTATAAATGAGTTTAATGCTCAAGTGGGTATACGAAAGTATCAAATATTCTTTGCTATAACAGAATAAACCAGCTTCTAATATACTTATACATGTATCCATTTGGTGAAATATAACTTAAATGGTTGAAGAAAAACCAAGCAAAACAGGTTTTATATGGATTTTTATTTATTTTAAAAGTGCAAATCCAGATCAACGATTGTTACTAATAGCTTAGAGTAAGAAGATAAACTGTTATGTTTAATGTATTTAAACTTTACTGAGTGTTTTCTAGCTCACCAAACCAGTTAAGTTTTAAAACCCATATTTTTTAGCCCCTGAGCTGCTTATAAGATTAAAATAAAAAATAAAATATTTAAATTTTTATTATTACCTTCGTCAACCAGCTCACAAATACGTAACAAATGTTACGGCCGTTTCGACATCAAAGTGTCATCTTCAGACATTTAATACAAAATAAAAAACTAACATAACCAACAAACACATTACGAAAATAAAAATTTGTTTTTCGTAATGTGTTTGTTGGTTATGTTAGTTTTTTATTTTGTATTAAATGTCTGAAGATGACACTTTGATGTCGAAACGGCCGTAACATTTGTTACGTATTTGTGAGCTGGTTGACGAAGGTAATAATAAAAATTTAAATATTTTATTTTTTATTTAAAGTTAAGTTTTACTATACTAATCATGTAAAATATTTAAAATTTTTAATATTTAAAATATTAAAATTTTTAAAAATATGTAAAAATTTTTTATGTTTCGTAGTGCATATTTGTAATATCCTAGAATTATATATTTACAGGTATAATTTGATCGTATAAAGAAAAGTTATTTTGCGACTAAAATAATTTCCTTAAAAAGAAAAAATAAGATACTAATATGTTAGTTAATAATCGGACAACGTTATGAATAATAAAAATAGTATAAGAAACCTTAATTTAAATAAATTAAATAATATATATTAAACGTTTAAGTTCAATAGTTTTCTTTTCTTTCATGTATGCATCAACCCGTAAAATGTAATTCGGTGATAATCATGAAGGAGTTAGATGGTTACAACGTATCAGCTGGGGTTGTGGATCATCCCCAGTACATGAAGGGCTTCCGGCCATGCTGATACCACATTGAACCAAGTAATCCGCCTACGGCATGCTAAGCCACTAGTTCGATGGTATGTTTAGACGGTGATTGTGTAGGAGTTAGACGGTTACAACGTATCAGCTGGGGTTGTGGATCATCCCCAGTACATGAAGGGCTTCCGGCCATGCTGATACCACATTGAACCAAGTAATCCACCTACGGCATGCTAAGCCACTAGTTCGATGGTATGTTTAGACGGTGATTGTGTAGGAGTTAGACGGTTACAACGTATCAGCTGGGGTTGTGGATCATCCCCAGTACATGAAGGGCCTCCGACCATGCTGATACCACATTGAACCAAGTAATCCACCTACAGCATGCTAGACGGTTACAACGTATCAGCTGGGGTTGTGGATCATCCCCAGTACATGAAGGGCTTCCGGCCATGCTGATACCACATTGAACCAAGTAATCCACCTACGGCATGCTAAGCCACTAGTCCGATGGTATGTTTAGAAGGTGATTGTGTAGGAGATAGACGGTTACAACGTATCAGCTGGGGTTGTGGATCATCCCCAGTACATGAAGGGCCTCCGACCATGCTGATACCACATTGAACCAAGTAATCCACCTACAGCATGCTAAGCCACTAGTTCGATGGTATGTTTAGACGGTGATTGTGTAGGAGATAGACGGTTACAACGTATCAGCTGGGGTTGTGGATCATCCCCAGTACATGAAGGGCTTCCGGCCATGCTGATACCACATTAAACCAAGTAATCCGCCTACGGCATGCTAAGCCACTAGTTCGATGGTATGTTTAGACGGTGATTGTGTAGGAGATAGACGGTTACAACGTATCAGCTGGGGTTGTGGATCATCCCCAGTACGGGATCATCCCCAGTACATGAAGGGCCTCCGACCATGCTGATACCACATTGAACCAAGTAATCCACCTACAGCATGCTAAGCCACTAGTTCGATGGTATGTTTAGACGGTGATTGTGTAGGAGATAGACGGTTACAACGTATCAGCTGGGGTTGTGGATCATCCCCAGTACATGAAGGGCTTCCGGCCATGCTGATACTACATTAAACCAAGTAATCCGCCTACGGCATGCTAAGCCACTAGTTCGATGGTATGTTTAGACGGTGATTGTGTAGGAGATAGACGGTTACAACGTATCAGCTGGGGTTGTGGATCATCCCCAGTACATGAAGGGCTTCCGGCCATGCTGATACCACATTGAACCAAGTAATCCACCTACGGCATGCTAAGCCACTAGTCCGATGGTATGTTTAGAAGGTGATTGTGTAGGAGATAGACGGTTACAACGTATCAGCTGGGGTTGTGGATCATCCCCAGTACATGAAGGGCCTCCGACCATGCTGATACCACATTGAACCAAGTAATCCACCTACGGCATGCTAAGCCACTATATAGTTCGATGGTATGTTTAGACGGTGATTGTGTAGGAGATAGACGGTTACAACGTATCAGCTGGGGTTGTGGATCATCTCCAGTACATGAAGGGCCTCCGACCATGCTGATACCACATTGAACCAAGTAATCCACCTACGGCATGCTAAGCCACTATATAGTTCGATGGTGTGTTTAGACGGTGATTGTGTAGGAGATAGACGGTTACAACGTATCAGCTGGGGTTGTGGATTATCCCCAGTACATGTAGGGCTTCCGGCCATGCTGATACCACATTAAACCAAGTAATCCGCCTACGGCATGCTAAGCCACTAGTTCGATGGTATGTTTAGACGGTGATTGTGTAGGAGATAGACGGTTACAACGTATCAGCTGGGGTTGTGGATCATCCCCAGTACATGAAGGGCTTCCGACCATGCTGATACCACATTAAACCAAGTAATCCACCTACGGCATGCTAAGCCACTAGTTCGATGGTATGTTTAGACGGTGATTGTGTAGGAGTTAGACGGTTACAACGTATCAGCTGGAGTTGTGGATCATCCCTAGTACATATAGGGCTTCCGGCCATGCTGATACCACATTGTACACCCAGTAATCCGCCTACAGAATTCTAAGCCACTATGCTGATCTTACGCTTTATACAGCAACTTGACCTAATTATATATAGCTGAAAATACTCTTGCATTGAGTTATTTTTCATATTTAACTTGTCTAATCATACAATTTCTAAAGCATAATTGAAAAAAAAAATTTGTTTATATCTGGTAGATATCAATGCATCATTTAATTTTTCAATTGTTTCAATATGACTTGAGTAATACAGGTTATTAGATATAAATATTTCAATGTACGAAAAGACTCAACACTTCAGTATGATTACATGTTGATTTTTCAAGGCTTTCTGTATCAAGTTAAGGAAAGGAAAAGTTGGGTCAACTTTAATGCCGGTTAGGTGGTGCCAGGTTGGGTTTGTAAAAGAAAATTAAATTATGAGAGGAAAGAAATTAGGCCGAACCAGTACCCGACGTACTATGCTCGTATATGGTTAGTATTGATGATAATATGTTATCAGGGGAGGGAATTGCCTCAAAAGCCGGTTGGGTGACGCCGGTTTTGGTCAAATAAAATTTAGGTATGATGGGTGAGAAAACATCAGGAACCAGTACCCGTGGTTGAAAAATTACTAGGCTGTTAAATGGTTTGTATTAATGCCATTGTGCTATGGGGAGAGAGTGTTGACTTAAAGGCCGGTCGACCAGATAACTTCCGTTTTGTCTACGACTTCGGAAAATATGTCTGTAAATTTATGGTGATCTTAGGATCTTACGTTGGCATCTGTACCTATGTACTATCGTTGTTTCAACTAAGTTGGCTGTGAAAGTTCTTGTCACCTTCCGTGATCTCTCCCAACCCATAAACATGTACACACTCGGCTTCCACATCCCTTATGATATAAGATATTGGTAAACAATAGCTCATGTATCGACCCTGTTTCAGGTCCTGCCGTAGTGGTCCAGGCGGTACAGAGGGGCTCTGCCAGCCTCCCTTGTGACATGACAGCTCCTATGGCTAACGACAGTGTTCTGCTGGTTGTGTGGTACAAGAGTGACATGCGCCCTATATACAGGTCAGACTTTACTGTTTTACAATGATATTTAAACTAGAACACCAATATTTGTTTAATGGCTTTATTTTCAGCAGAGGGGATCGTACGTATAACATCTCGAAGGATGCATGTGGCAATAATCTTAATATGTAGAGCATTAATTACCTGAAGAGAAGAGATTATATTTTTTAACGGTAGGCACTAAAATATATGTAATTTATCAGTACATGTAATTACATTTAATGAACTACAATAATCCTCGTAAATATAAATTACAAAGAAACGAATAAAAATAAATTAAACTTAAAATTTGTCTTGGCTATATATTTTCGTATTCTACACCTAATTTAGAGTTGGATATATTTTATCAAATTCTGCTCCGAATTTAAAATTTGCACAGTTCATAAAATTATCACTCTTGAACAATATTAAAATAACCATTGGGTTATTTTTACTCATTTTAGAGTAGCAGTCATGTAAGTCATTAGATAGAAACAGCTAGGGTAATACATTTGTTGTACTTTAATTTTTATTGTAGTCCTATAGTTAGTGGAGATTTTGGTAAAAAATATATTTTACTGCCAGCATATATACCATCAACAGAATCCAGTAAAATATATTTTGTATTTAAACCGAACAAATAATAGGCTTACAATTAAAATACCAATATATTTGTTATACAATTAGCAAAACATTATTGTTCACGTGTAAAATTGCTGAAATGAACATTATATAAGAGTTTTGATATAAATATTTTAAACGACCGCCATTGTGAAATGAGTAAATATAGCCCAATAGTTATGTTTATACTGTTAAATAGTTGTCTAAACTTTCAAACAGTCGGTTTAAACTCTTCTCGATTAAGTTTTTTTTTTTTTTTTTTTAGGAACAGACTTATCGACACTAAACTTAGTGGAATTTGATAAAACCTTATTTTCTATATTCTATCCTAAATTATTTGTAGAATCTGAGGATATAAGAGCCAGGACATCCTTTTAGCTACCAAGTATACATCGCCCAAAATACATCATCCCTTTATTTTTCATTATTCATGTCCTTTAATTCTTACTAATTGTTTACATACTTAAATATAATAATGTAGAACTTAATATGTAGACACAAATAAAATAACACATTAACTCACTAAAATTAGACAATATTTGGACTAAATGATTAGTTTCTTGGGTTATGTTTGACGTTTTTAAATCAATATTTACGCTTCTTCACCATGTTTTACTTTAAAACAAAATTATAAATATGTGAATATCCAATAGCAAAAATTTGAATGAATTATTACAATTTTTCAGTTACGATCTCCGCAAAAAAGACCTGAAGGACAACCACTGGTTTGACAAGGAGACGTTAGGGGGGAGGGCGTATTTCAGGACCATGTCCGAGCCAGCCGCCCTCGTGATTGACACTGTGGAGTTAAGTGATGCTGCGGACTACAGGTGTCGAGTGGACTTCCGCAAGTCCCCAACAAGGAACTACAAAGTAAAGTTAGTTGTGACAGGTAGGTGAGAGGTATCACCTCTCATATATGATTGTACAATCATATCACCCTGCAGATATGATTGTAGGATGAGTGTAGTCTGGTTAATAACTGAGTTCAAGGTCATTTATCGATAGCCAGGGAAACTAAGGGACCTACTACTATAGAAGGAATACAAACCGCGTAGTGTTGGTCTCATTGTCAGTTAAATGATAACCAATTACATCACCCTTACATAACATCCGGACATTGACTACCACCCAACATGGACACCAAAGGTTCTCTAATAGTGTCCATGGTGAAAGAAACTATTGAGTGGACAGCGTATATGTAATAAGAAGATCAAGCATAGAACCTATCATCTACAATCCTCTGAACACTTTGCCTCTGAACATCTGGATGCCAAAAATTTGTAACCCAGATGTTTAGGGCCAAACCCTCACTTTGTCCCTAATCATTCACTTAACAAAATTGTGTAAAGCTGTAACCCAAATGTTTCAGGACAAACACACACTTTTTTTAAGGATAGGCCGATCTCCTTCTTAACTAAACTCTGCACATTCCCCATAGACTATTGAACTGGGTGAGGATCTTGTTCAGACAGAGTAAGCGGGTGAACCAGTACAGTAGCAGGTGAATGTTACTGATAGATCTTCCAGTCTAGGCCGAATACGAACCAGCGGTATCTCTAACTCAAGCTGAAAGTCCTGACGTCTTAGACCGCTCAGCCACAGAGTCGCTCCTAATGACTTTGTCCCCAATCATCTGGGTAGCAAAACTGTGTAAAGCTGTAACCGTATGATTTGAGACAAACTCACACTTTGTTCCTAATAATCTGGGTAATGAAAAACCCTGATGTTTAGGGGTAAGTTTCTGTGGAGATTATTGGGGATGGATTATGTTTTCAATCATCTTAATACCGACACAGCATCTAATAAGTGGTTGCTACTAATAGAGAGAAAATTCTACGTCTAATACTCAGTGTGGACAATACTTGAGAGGTCTAGGGTGCCCGCGTTGGTTGGAATTCAGAGTTCGGATGTTGTTTAGGAAAGATAACTAAGTGTCTGGCTTATTCTTGACTGAAATTCAGACCAATACTATCTGGTTCGGTTTACACGTACATCTCAATGTTCCTTAGTAGGTCTGGATTTTGGACTAATAATTGACGGCTCTTTGTAAGAAACAGTTGACTTGGTTAGTAATAAGACTACACTGGTCATCCAAACTTATACTAAACTCATGTAATTATTCGTATTAACCTTAATATACGTACAGCTCTGTCGGCATATTTTGTTTCACTAATAAAACTGCTTTGAACTAATGGATCCCAATAAGTAGGAATCACGTTGAAGAACTAAATTGATAAACAGTATTCTTCCTACAAACTTGTTGAAAATATACAATTAAGATCATATAGGCATATGATGCAATATTGCACATTACATTTAAATTTAAAAGCTGTCTTTTAACGCATACTCTCAGTTAGTATTTAGCTAAACTGTTTTTTGACTTTTTCTTTGTTATTTTTTATTTTGACTTTATGGTTAAAATTTATTGCTTGTATAAAATAACTTTGTTTTCCATCCTAGTAAACTGAGTATAATGAAATGCAGTGAATTTATCTACATTATGTCACCACTAAAATAATATTAATTAATTTTATTAATTGAATTATACTTTACTTATTAAGATGTATAACAGTTACAATAGGAACAAAGAGAAGTATTTTAACCATTCTATAAACACAAATTTAACTATATAAAAATAGCTCGAGGTAAAAAAAATGGCAACTAAATCCTAGGTCAAAGTATGCATACATAAAAGAATAAAAACAGCAAACTAGATTCAATGTGAGGTTAGTGTTTCATAGTTGGGTCGAGACAGGCTGGTACAGCCCCATCGACCGAGGACAAAAATACCTTCTTTACGATACAATACAGATATCGTAGAGCAGGGTTTTTACCAGAGATATTTTCTCCGTTGGCATGCAATAATCTCATAATGAAACCTCCCTTTCAACAGTAATATTCTTGCAAAATGAAAATTTAATGTATTACAGAATATTGTAATGAAAATTTATATTATAAAGTTATTGTTACATTTCTTATAATGTTTGAGGACACGAATTCTTTCCTAACATTCGAAGCAGGGCATTTGTAGCAGAATACATATTTGTCACTATGGTATTGGATTTTACTTGATTGAATTTATGTATCGTTGAAATGAAATCTATTTTGGAACAATATATCATTTGACCGGACGTTAAGTGAGCTGTATGGTATATTTAGTGCGTATTGGTGCTTCAGAATTGAAAGTGAAACTTTTCATCGGTCTTGGCATAAAAACATTATATTTACTGCACACGTTTTTTAAATAACCAATTATTGTTTCAACTATTCGTGCTATTGATATTTGACTGCTAAGTACATGTTTCTATTTAGTTGTCTAATGCTTTATTCGTTGGTATTAATAAAACCAGCCGATAGTCACTGCTGGTAGTGAAGTAGTAGGTTGGGCTTGATATATTTCTGGCAGCATGCTGTCTGCCATTTCCATAGTTTCAATGACGATTAATAAATGTAATGAAACAGTGAGGGAAAATTAGTTTTCTATCTCTTTTCCACCACTCAGTCTATCCCACTCACTCAGGTACGCTCAGTTGGTCACTTTCAAAGCCAGCTATCTATAGTACGTTGGAATTTATAAATGTGGTTGTATCTACTGTAAAACCTCTTTTAAAATATTTTATTACTTTATGGGCTTTACTTTATGGGGCATTTAAAATTGTCGAATTTTATATATATATATATATATATATATATATATATATATATATATATATATATATATATATATACATTTTTTCTGTCACATAAAGCTTATTTGATATTTATTCATCCTTCTTTACACATATCAAAGTCAAACTTCAGTGAAAGTTAATTTACTAAAATAATTTTTTTGTATAGTTTTAGATCATTTTAGTACACCCTTTGACCTTTACTTAACTTATTTCGATATAAGTTTGAAAAGAATTGTGTTAACCTTTCGTTTCAGATAAATTTTCATACTTAACTGTATCTGGTTTTACTCAACTTTAAACTATCCTTTTTAGTACCTCCTGACAAGCCTTTCATTATCGATGATCGAGGAAAGGAGATCCAGGAACTGGCTGGACCTTACGAAGAAGGCTCAGAGATGACCTTGAGATGTGTTGTTACTGGAGGTAATTTATAATAATAATCAACAAACTAATAATCTACGTTAGTTATAATCAATTATATTCCCTCAATGTTACTTACATTACCTTAATAGTATAGTGCTTAATACTCCAACATAAAATAAATAATTTAATGCCGGCGAGGTATCGTTGGTTTTTTTCACTACCATTGGCTGTATATTTTGATAAGAAATGGTTAAGTTTAAATTTTAACAAAAGTAAAGAAAATTGTATTATTAATGGTAACGTTAAGGGGACCCTAAACGCAAAAAGGTTTTTTTACGTTTTTGGGATTTTTATTATAAATTAAACCTTAGAATCTCCTCTTTCCACTGAGATATGACACTATAGGGTTAACTATTTGCAAATAAATGAAAAAAATGTTTATTTATAAAGGTTACAAATGATTTAGGTTCCATGGAAATGACATTCCTGTTCACCAACTCATATAGTAAAGAGTGTCTACGGCCATAAAAGACTATGACCATACTAAGCACTTCCATCTACGAGAACCAATCATGTTGGAAATCAAACCCATATTCCAGAGTTTATCACACCCAGAATTACTTAAGAAATGTTTGTCAGGCAAGTCACAGAATGCAAATGAATCACTGAACAATTTGATCTGGACTCGGATTCCCAAACGGACATTTGTAACCCTGCATTCCTGAAATTTGGAACATATGAGGCAGTTTTGTCCTTCAGTGATGGTTACGTGAGTAAATGCAAACTATTAGAGCATTTAGGATTGAAGGTAGGCCAATATTGTATAGAATCCATGAAACGAGAAGACTCTGAGCGTACCCGACAATCTGACAAGGCAGCGTTGGAATTGGAAAAAAAAATCCGCCAACAAAGAACCCTTGCTAAGAGGAAGCTAGAAGATATGTATGAGGCAGAGGAAGACCCCAACAACCATTCTTATGGTGCTGGGCTTCACTAATTTTAAGTAAACTTTATTGTTGGCAATTTTTTAGTTTTTTTGCATTTTCCGAAAGTTGGGTTTTTTCATTTTTGACAGCAAATATCTTGGTAACCATTTGAGATATCCTAACATTTTTAGGGCTTATACATAAGACCAAATTCTAGGTCCAAACACAGGGTTTTTGATTTAATTGTATTACAAACAAAAATAATAATATTTTTATATTCAAAATTTTATACTTAGATCTACTATTTTTTTTAATTATAAATTTTTTCTTAAAATAAAAAAAATCCCCTGTGTATGGGCCCAGAAAAAAGGTCACTCTTTCAAATAAAAAAAAAAATAAAGTTCTAGGTCACTTTTTTACAGAGATATCTGCTTTATAGCTAACATTACGTATAAATGGCATTCGGGGTCCCCTTAATGTAGAAATAAAAAAATAAAGATGATTGTTTTATTACTTTATTGAAAAGGATTCTGCACTTAGCGAATAAGAAATTCCTATGAAGACGATCTTAGGACTCCAAATAGTAACCATGGATTTAACAATGTGGATTTCTTTTGTAAAATAGAGTGTTTAAAAAATTTGGCACATTTTAATTTTGACCGTACTAGTTTCTGTTGTGAAGTTTAATAAATTGCATGCGATTGGTTTAATTATAAGTACGTAATTTATACTTGCATCTTAAAACAATTATTATTACTATAATACTCCTTAAAAACGTTGTATGATAAAAATAATTAACTTCTGTATAGGTGTATATCTTTATTAATTTCTTAACTGTAATGTTGTTGCTATTCATCAAACCTATGATAGCAAACTCATAGACTGTTAACATTCAAACATTAAATATTATACTGATGCAACCAACATACTTTCAAACTTTAATACTTTTATTGTAAGTATTAACAATAGAATTACACATGTTTCTAGTCCTTCCACACTAAAGATCGAATGCTGAATAAATATATAGTCTACCATTAGAAAACACCTTAACTAGTAGCTACAGTAAAATAAAAAATTTAAAAACAATAATTGACTTAAATCATTCTCACATAAAAATATTATTTTTTACAACATTTTCATTTTTTATGATGCAATACAGTGGAATATTTGTTAATCATAAAATATTCTATATTACAGCTGAAAAAGAAGGACTAAGGCTAGCTATGAGTGAAAAATATTAAAGCGAAATATACCTGACTGTACATTTATTTAATTCTCTCTAATTGTACACAGAAATCACACAAGGAAATACTAGCAGTCAAGTATACAATATACGTATTGTGACTGGAATCCAGCATAATTATTGACATCGTAATTTAATCTCCACAGGAAATTAAGAAGGGACGATAAAGCCAACCCTACAAACCTAAAACCCTTACATGATTCCTGGCTACATTATTCTGTGTAGGTTACGTATTTGGACAAACATCTTTAGATTCAAACTCGAAGCAAACTCTGTTATAACTTAATTATCTACCAAAACATTGTTCATGGTTGCCATGATCGTATATGTGTTTGCCCCAACTTTGAAAGATAAAATATTATTTTTATACTATTTGTTACTTGTCTAAAAATTAATAATATTTGGTTATATTATAGTATTATTACTATAACAATAAAAATGCTAAACTTCTCTTCGTTCCCCTCCAGGTCAACCGCCACCTACAGTCCGCTGGTGGCGGGGCACCACCCTCTTGGACTCCCGGGAGGTGAACAGCTCCCGAGAACCCCATGCTAGGGAGAGCCGTTTGGTGGTGCGCCGTCTGGACAGAAGTGATTTGCATGCCACTTTCACGTGCACAGCAAACAACAACAACGTCAGCACTCCGTTGTCGGCGTCCGTACGAGTAGAGATGCATTGTAAGCATTAATTGAATTTGCTACTAACTTGAAATAGTATTTAAATATTTAGACTATATTTTGTTGTTGTATTAAATTCCTAAAATCCTAATATACAGAATAAATATACCGTGTCTATAATCAAAACACAATGTACTCACTCATCATGAAATATCTGACACAAAACAACAGATTTTCATCAAATTTAGATGGAGGTTAGCTTGTGTGTCAAAGAGCCCCACTAAGAAAAGATTTCTAAAACTCCTTTCCAAAGGAGTAGTGACAACTCCCCAACCTTCCCATTTTCAACAATAGTTACATTGGCACTGATTCAGTTTATTAACTTATTTTAAACAACCGACACAAACCACATAAAAAGACACAAACGTTAAGCTAATTATGTTTTCACTGCGAAATGTTTAAGGTGATTTTTACCAACTCTGACATGATTGCACTACTTTACTAGGAGAATGGCAGCAGACAGATCTTTTATATTGATGTATTAGCTAGAGAGAACCACAGAGGAAGAATAAGCCAGTGTAGAGAACCGCTTTGTACCAAAGGAAGGGCTGTCGACTAAATTAGTATAAAATTTAAAGGTGACATCATTTAATATGACATCAATATCGAAAACAGCAACAAATATTCCCAACAACAACAATTTACATGGTTCCTAAATATAGCTTACCATGTAAATTGTTAGTATCCACAACATATGAATATCACATATACTATATACGAGTATGGTGGGTGACTGTGGGTAATTAGAGTACGTATTTACTGATTTTAGTATAGTAATAAGAACCAAATTAAATTTTTTTTAAACAGGGTTATGAACAAATACTTTTCATTTTAACTAAAATTGTTAGTACCGCTTTAAGTACAAAGTAGAGGCATTTTAAATTTTCGTATAAGAAAAATAAACACTAGACTGCTGATAAAAATCATTTTTTTAAAGTAGAAAGTACTTTGAATCCGACTTAAATGAGACTAAAGGGACTTAAGAATTCATTTCGTGAATGGTTGCCATATTATTCACAAACAGAAAGAATTATTTAGTAGTTAGGGTGTCATACATATTACAGTAAGTTATATCACTAAGTATGACACATTAAATATTAACTTTACACGGCTCTAAGCGACTTTGTTTAGTACTAAAATATTTTAGGGTGTATAGAAATAATAACGTTGATGAAATAATATTTGAAAGTTGCACAAAAAAGAGTAAATATATAAAAGAGCATACCCATACTCTAAGATAGGATTAAACCCATAGAATGATTAGCATGCCCATATTGAAACACCATCTTAAATAGTGAATAAATGAACTAAACCATTGGTGTTGAAACGGACGAGTCAAATGCGTTGTACTGTGGACGGGTACAATGCTGAAGGTCGTCAGTTTGAGGTCTTACTTGAAATCCAGCTCGGGGTGTTAGTTTTTCCACACAACTGTAAGAGGCACTGGTTTTTGAAAAATAAAAAATATACACAAAAAACTACATTAAATGAGTTATCCTATAATAATAAATTTGTTGTTATAGTTAAACCAATGAGTGCCCAGATTCTGTCCAGCTACGTACCCCTGTCAGCCGACAGGAAAGTGGAAATCGTCTGCCAAGCCATCGGGTCCCGCCCTCCTGCCAAAATAACGTGGTGGAAAGACAACAAACGGCTTGAAGACTTCTCAGAAACGGTACGTATGCACTATAGACACAACATATTTTACCTTAAACATGTGTTAACTTACGTGTACACATAAGAACTAATATGATTTACTTCTTAAATGGGGATAATGTTTACTAATCAAGTAATATATTGGTGGAGGCACAACACTGTGAGCGTAAACTTGTCATGATGGACTATGGCAAAACGTGGAACGCGGGGTCAGATAAGAGCATTCCTGAAAACATTAGGTTACAAAAACAATTCTAGCCACTTAAAAGAATTTAAAAACTTTGCTTTAAGTGGGACAAGAACTGGATATACTTTTATGAGATATGTTCCTGTATTCTGCGGAAATCATAGATTTTATCGAAAAATTCTAGAAAAATAAACGTTACAATCTTTATTACTTTTAACATATTTCCGTTAATTTTAATAATATTTAAATAACCTTTTTTATTTGATGCACCTGTTTACTGAATACGAACTTGAAAATTATATTTGTATAAAACAACTATTTCTCGAGATAAAAAGCAAAAAGTTGCTTTCGTGATAAATCGTGTTTAGCGTCTATTACTTAATCATTATAAACACCAACTATTAACCACATAAAAAAATTGCCTTTATTCTCACCGGATGGAACTAGGCCTATATGCAAGCCATCCGCCAGGCACCCGAATGTAACTCAAATTAAAATTTTTTGGATCTATAGACAGTTAAAATAAGTCGGGTTATAGGTTAGGTAAGTAAAAAGTTTTTTCGGGCCGAAAAAATAATTTTACTAACCAATTATATATTCATATTTAGTATATTAACGCATGTAAAATAAATAAAGTAAAAAAGAAAAACGATTAAAAAGGAATTTTTTTTAGCATTATACATAAACTATTTTAACCATCACATTTATATGGAAATCAGAAAAAACGGTATAAGCTACTAACTTTTTTCAACCTAAATCATTATTTTCTTAAAATTATTTTGTTTCATCAATAATAGAAAACATAAATATTTCCTACCAACCCACCCTATCACGCATGCTTTAGAGGTATGTAGACATATACATTTCAAGAAATAATAAAAATAATTAATAACATAATGAATAGGAATCTATATATGACTACAAACTTAACATGCTTTGAAATATACAAACACGATACATTTATATTACATAAAATTTTACAATTATTTAATTTCAAATATTGTAACAACGAGAGATTCTGTTTAAATTCAGGAATTTTAGTCCATCATGAAAGTAAAGCCGAACTTTTTATTCGTCATTTTGAAGTGTCTCTCTTAAATCAACTAACTTAAAAATATCTAAAATAAGGGATAAAAAATGGTTGGTATAAAATGTGAACCGTTATTCCGATTTACGGGATCAGTACATCGACGTTTCTTGCAACAGAAATCAACTGATGGCAACGTAACAATTTCCACGCTCCAGTTCAAACCTACTCTGCTGGACCATGAGAAGACACTGACCTGCAGGGCTGACAACAACAGGGTGAAGGCAGGAGCGGAAGAGGACTCCTGGAAACTGAACATATACTGTGAGTATTAATTTGGTGAAATCTGTAATTTTTATCAGTACTATAAACTGCCGATGAAATCTTGTGTGTTTATAACAGATTCAGTTATGCATGTTATTTCAAAAAGTCTCAAAAGAACCTTTAATATTTACACCTCACATGATTGTTTTTCTCGTTTAAATTGAATTTTTTAATTAAAATCGTGTTTTCATCAAACATTATAAATCAACTTAAAATCTCTTTATTTACTTACACGTATAAAACTAACCTTTCTTATCGATTTATTTTACCGATTATAAATAAATTACTATTGATTACTACGTAATCAAGCAAGTAATGTTACGATCGTTTTAAGCCAAAAAAAGTTGAGTCAGAAAATTATAGGAGAAAAGATTAAAAACATTATATAAAACATTACTGATAACCATGTATTAAAATCTTAACGTAATTCAATAACGGATTTAACAGGTATGACATATGTTAGGTTTATGAAATTTTTTATTTTTTAAATAAAGACTGTACTATCTCATACATATTTAAAATGCACCACAAGATTACAAATTGAATAGCAAAAATGTAATAAATATGCGTTATGTAAAAAATATATTAAAAGTAACAACAACAGTTTAATTTTGCTCATTGTAATCACTTAACGACGAAAGTTATTTCACATAAAACTCTAGACAGTGAGAAGATTAATGTTGTCTTCCACTCCTTCCTCTAAATATCATTCAAAATTACTCTTTCAGCGAAGAAACATCGTGATGTAAAAACGTAAAACACTCAAGATAATTTCATTAAATGACAACAGAGAAATAAACATTACCTTTTGTTCTCGTATTTCAGATTTTACCAACCATATTAATTTACACCGTTGCAGCTGGTAATATGTTTTTTGTTATTGTTTGACCTATTATTTACGTTTAAAATAATTAAAATATATTAGAAACTTTTCTTTAAGAAATACTTTTTTCAGAGTAATTAACATTTTTCACCTGAAGAAATTCCCTTGAAAAATATTTTCGACAAAAGAGGGTTAACTTTAATAAAATATAAGGTTAAATACGGTAAGATAAATATAAATGATTTGGATTCACTAATTTTTCTACCAACTTTCTAAGTATTAGACTAGTTTATTTCAGTGTCACTTACAATATTGCAACTGAAAATCTGGTAAGCATATGCTTTTACAATAAACAAGTATATTGCTGTATTTATTTTAATGGTAAGCTTAAGTTCGGCATGAACTAACTGTTTCCAAACAACTACCAAAACACAAAACTTATGTTTATCCAAAAGTTTGAGAAGTTTTAATCCTATCATACACACAAGTTATCTAGGGGAGAGAACTGAGTATCGGGCTTGTCAGTTAACTTAGTTCACCAATAATGCATGGGTTATAATAAACGCCAGTACTTACAAACTCAGAAATAATATTGCTAAAAACGTCTTTAGATTATTTATTTTTCATTTTTCATTGGGCTATTAATTATTTACTTTCTAAGGAATAGTCGGTCTTAGTTTGTATCAGTGACTAAATTCACTCATCTACATTCATCACATTCACTTGAAATCAATATTCTCCCGCATCTTAAGACGGTGTCCTAAGAATATACTAAAAAATACTTCTCAAAACTGTATTTTTACTATTCCATAATATGTATTAGAATCTACTTTAAATTTTTATGATTGTAAAAATTATTATTTTCTTTATCAGGCCTGGCGTTAGTTTATTACTGTTTGTGTTAACTAAATTTTATATACTTTTGTTTTTGAGGACCGTGGATTAAAGAATATTTTGACTAATTTTTTCAACGAAAATATTTATTTCTGAAAGTAAAAATCAGCAAAATGATAAAATACGGTATTCAGATTTTACTTCACATAAACATTTTAGTTTTATTTATATGTGATCCACTTTAATTATATGGGCAGTCTGGGATGCTTCATAACATTGCCAGTGGCCTTGACCGGAGGGTTCCTACGCTATCGCAAGATAACGGAGTCAAGCAACATCGAGTGTGTGGCTGTCCCTTGGATGGGTGACCGTCTGAGCGCAGCCCACCTACCCGGTCACTGGTGGTGGTTCGGAAGTCACCCTTAAGCCGTTGGTCCTCAGGTTAAGAGTTAGAGAGGGCTTCTAAGCCCTAACTTTCCATGGTAAAATAGTACGATATTTAAACTTTAACTTTAATGATTAAAGAACAGTGTGTATGTTTCTAGGATACAAACTAAAAGTCTAAATGTACTAAAGAATTTAAACTCTTGGTTTCAGTTGTGCCTGTACTTCAGCTAGAGCTCGGATCCAAGATGAACCCCAACGACATCGAGGAGGGTGATGATGTGTACTTTGAGTGCAAGGTTCACTCCAACCCCGCTGCCTACAAAGTTGTATGGAAACACAATGTTAGTTTGTCTTCATTTATTCTAAAACAAATATTTTAAATGCTATATAAAATATAAAATGACATTTAACAGTAAGCAAATACAATTCTTTTACAAGATTATAAAATTAAAAAAAATGTAATCCAACGTGTTCATATATAAGGTAAATAATTTTGTTTTCTATAAATTCTAAGCATATGAATAAAATAATCCCTGCTGTATTAACACTTTATTAGTGGGATAAACATTCCTTCTCTGAATTTCAAGTACTAGCCAAAAATTAATATACAATTTTGTTAACAATTGTTAACATTGTTATTTTAATATAATTATTCTTAATAATATTAATAATAATTGTAAATTAAAAGTATTATTATCATTATCTTACGTTACTACCATTTCTTTGAATATTCAACTCTAGGGTTGGCTTGTAGCAGTTTTCCCTTCCAATCTCTTCCCTGCCTTCCATTTGAATCTATTTATGAAACACATCCCTTATAATTTACGATATCAGGTATGTAATTAAGCCTGTTTCTTCCTTGTGAGTTTTCCCTTCATTGAAACCATCTCTTATATCTGTTTTAATGACATTCCTGTATTTTAAGACCAATTAGCATTTCGTCCCTTATCTAAATTCTCTCTCGTAACATTTTCCTTCTCCCACTCTTACAAAAACACCTCATAATATGTGGCTGTCAACGCAGCTAATACTCAACATTTATATTTAACACGAAGATTCGCATTTCTAAACTACTATAATAATAAAAACACAACCTAGTGCCTATAAAAATTAGTATTTGTAAAAATTTTAACTAAGCTATGTGTTTATTTATAGAATCAAGTGATTCAACACAACCCCAAGCTTGGAGTGATTTTAAGCAACCAAGCACTGGCCCTGCAGTCTGTGAAGAAAAACCAAGCGGGGAACTACACTTGTATAGCATCCAACGTTGAAGGGGATGGCGAGTCCAACACCGTCCAACTCAAAGTTATGTGTAAGTAGATTTACCCAAAAACATGTGAGGAATCACGTGTATATCCATCCACTGTGCTAACCGGGTACAACTCAAACACATACGTATCTAATTACATTTATAAGTTAGTAGCTTAAGTAACAATAGACGGTCATGAGTCGTACATTATTGCAACAAACCCCTTCCCCTTATAAATCTTATAACTTATTTTGTTCCGTAAAATTCTACATAAATAAGCATTTAATTATTATATTTTGTTGAAAAATCATACGTTGATCGCATGTACGTAGTGTGCTGGAATCCCTTTAATATTATACTTTATAATATTAATAGACACAGAACAATGAAACTCTAGGATTACGTCTTCAATGTGGTTACTTTTTGGCAGTCAATTTTTGCTTTGGGGAGACGTCCTGTGGTAAAGGCTAAAAAATCTAAAAAGTAAGAATAGGTCAAGTTATTTTAAAGGTCATTGTTATAGGAACACATTGCCGCAACCCCGACTGAAAAAAGGCATATTCGGTTTGGAAATAGCAGCCTCTAAAGTTCCAATGAAGCTGCTATTTCCAAACTAATATGCTTTTTACAGTCGGGGTTGCAGCAATGTGTTTCTTAAAGAATGGCTTTTAAAATGAATGACATTTAAGATTTTTCAGAGTTCCTCTACAGGACGTCCCCCAAAGCGAAAAAAAGAACAGTTAAAATGAAAAAAATTTCAGTAACTGTATTGAAGATGTAATCCTAGAGTTTCATTGTTCTGCGTTGATAAATCAAATACGTATTAAGGGTGTTCCAGACTTTTTGAGCATCCGGTATAATCTTTCAATGCTGTTTTTAAAATCAATATAGATAACTACGTGACAAACATAATATGACCTTTCCAGCAGTATCAGTATACATAGATATACGTGTAACGTAAGACAATCTAGCTTACTCTATGTAATGTTGTTCTGCCCTCCCACTTTTAACAAACTCTTTAACTCCTTTCAGACACCCCAGTTTGTAGGCCGGATCAGAAGAGGGTGTATGGAGTAGCTAAGGAGGAACGAGCCCACGTCTTGTGTCAGGTGGATGCGTATCCACCCCCTGATGAATTCCACTGGAACTTCAACAACACGGCTTCCACCCAGGAGGTACTTGGTCACATGACTTCTCTACTCTGTATCTCATTATGTTTTAATTTCACTGCTTTTTATACTGGATTACTTTTTAAAAATATTTTCTAGCCAATTTTAGTTTACCTCTTTAAAATATGACGATAAATACATTGGTGCTTTCCTGTTTTTATATTTGAACAGTGCTTAAAAAACGGTTGCTTGAAAACGGATTTTATAGTTAGTACGTTATGGATCGTAACAAGTTCTTAACAAAATATTTTTACTCCCAATTTCTTATTAAAATATATTTTAAAATATTATATTTACTGTAATAAATGGTAAAAGTTTTAATACAATCATAATCTCGTAAGCTTTCCTAATACGTTATTTTACCTCGTTTTTAAAAAATAAAAATATTTGTCAAAATTAATTGTGATTGGAAAACCACTATGTATTTACATTTTTTTAAGTAAATACATAGTGTATTTACATTGCATTGTAAATTATGTATTTACATTGCATAGTGGTTTTCCAATCACAATTAATTGATGTTGACAAATATTTTTATTTTTATTTAACAAAGTGGCTACACTTTGTTATATTTATAGTGCAATTAAATTATGTCTTTAATCGAATCAAATTAATCGAAATTTAATCGAAAAAAATTATGCAATTTCGAAATGGTTATATTTATACTATCATAAATACAGTATAAAAGACGAATATCTTCGTATACTATTGTTTAATAATCACGCAAAATATTGACATAATTATATGATTTTATTTGAATATAGATCATAGAGTAATTAATAATTCTTTATTAACTGCTATTAGTAAAAAATGAGCATGCACTTTTTACATCATAATAACACGAAACCATGCGATTAAAAATAAAAAATATACTACAAACACACTTATTAAATCTTTACACAGACTCAAGTTAAACATAATTATGTTATCTAACAATAATATGTACTTTAGTTAAATATTTTGCACACTTCATAAACTTCAATACAACCAATTAGGACCTTACTATGTTTCCCATCCAGTGGTATTTTATGCCTGTTATGAGTATAAACTAAGTCATGGTATTTATTGCTTTGTTAGGATCACAGAATTACTTTAGTAAATTATTAATTCCATAAAATAGTACATGACGAACATTAAATGAGAAAATAAAGAACTAATTGTTGATCTCAATGGAGACACTTTGACATTGTAGCACTAAATGGTATTTATATACTTATAGATATTTTAAGCGATTAAACTCGTTTATATCTTACCTAATTTATTTCGTACATTCAATTTTGCCCATAATAATAACACTGAAATGATTTAATATTTCATTATTTAAATCATAATGGATCTTTATTGTGAAAAAAGTCCATTACAAATGCTTTAAAAAATTTTGAAAATGTTTTTAACTAGATTTATGTTTTGAAAATAAAAAACTTAAAAAAATAGTACAAAATAATTTAATAGCAAAAGCATATAAACTAGAAAGTAGGTGAATATACGCAAAAGGTATTTGGACTGAAATAAAAAGCACTATTCCTTGAGTTTTACTGGAATCTGTTTTACTTTAGTTTATTTATATTTTACATTGAATAAGTATTATGTACCCATGTACTTATTTATACTTATATACTAGTAATGAATGCTAATAAGTATTATCACTATTCCGCCAGGTGGCGCCAGAACGCTTCGTGTCCTCACCCCAACACGCACTGTCCACCCTTACGTACGTTCCGCAAAACGAACTGGACTTTGGAACTGTCATGTGCTGGGCTACAAACACCGCTGGAAAACAGAAAGACCCTTGCGTCTTTCACATAATCGCAGCTGGTACGTATTAGTGATACGTTCATAGCTATCTCAGTTGTACTTTACACCAAAACGGTGTACAAAACACCTGTAATTTGACATTTTAAAATGTTACTTTAATAATGTATGTAAACTGTTATTACAATTTTCTCTTGTGCATAATGAAATATTCAAGGTCTACTCTCAACTCATATCTCCACTTAGATTTTTAGATATTAGACGCCAACACTACTTTGTGTGTATTGTAAGGCGATTATGAATGGAAAGATGTCGGATGCTTGTTGATGATCTGTGTAGTCATGTTACTAACTAAACTCGAAGGACTTCTCAGGTCATCCAGACCCCCCTCTCAACTGCTCCGTCACCAACCAGACTTCCGAGTCCTTGGAAGTCGACTGCCAAGAGGGGTTTGACGGTGGCCAACCTCAGCGCTTCCACTTGGAGGTTTACGACCTCTCCAGCGAGCGGCTGAGCGCCAACCTTACGTCACAGCGTCCGGCCTTCCTGGTGGATGGTTTGGGACCTGGGAGACTCCTGCGTATGAAGGTCTACGCCAGCAATGCTAAGGGCCGTAGCGACACTTATCCGATTGAAGGATTCACACTCAAGGTTGCTGAAAAACAAACAGGTTAGTAAATAGAAACAATTTTAAGTAATATTTTTGGTTCGGTCTGATTTTTGCCAATTTTTTTAGAAGTATTTTGAAAATAGAGTATAAAATTTAAGTTAAAAAATAATGATAAAGAGTATTACTAAAGTTGGTGGAAATGTACTATAAACATTTACGATTACGAGATTATATAAGGTAGATTGCTTATAAATACAAAAAGTCTGTTTTGTATATACATTTTTGAATACTTTATAAACCGTATAGCTGTGAAAATAAATTTTCTGAAGTTATTTAAAGTTTTACATGATCTGAAGCGATTTTTAATCAAAAATGTTCCCCCAAAAAATCTCCATTAATCGATCTTAAGCAGTTTAAAAGTTGCTATAATTGTTTAGAATATAGTGACAATAACCAAATATTTTATAATAACGTATTTTCATCAAGGTGGTTGTGAATCATTTAATTAGGCTTGTTGTCTTAACGAATGGGCCTCGAATTCTCGGCAAATGATCAAATTATTTATATTCTACTACTAAATAAATGTTTTAGAAAATACATACACGTGAAGAAGATGGTAACGATGTATACTAACTGTACCTAGATACAAAGTTAATAGCTGCTTAATTTACTGTTGGTATCATCTTAAATAGATAGGAGGGCCATACAGTCTTAAAATACTTCATCATATAGTGAATTCTGAGCATAGACTTCCATGACAACTCCCCGTCATCAATCTATGTCAACACCTGTCTGTCTGCAGTTCCTAACGCCTAATCTTCCATCACATCCTGTTCCAATTTCCATATCGGCTTTCATCTCATTGAGTGCCATGAAATGTTCTACCTAACGTGATGTTTGAAATCCTAGATTCATATACCATATACCTATCAGAAAATGTGCAATAACCTATTCTGATGCCACATAAATTATTTTTAATAGTTAGTAAGTATAGAAGAATTAAAAAATATTATTGAAGTGCTTGTGTTTAAAGGTTCTCCAGGAGGTTTTGAGATGACTCCTGTAGTAGGAGCTTTAATCCTAGCTATCACATTGTTGTTGATCTCTTCAATCATCATCCTGGGAGCTCTGAGACTCCGAAGTGGAACTGGTGGAGCACCAAGGCCGCAGGTCCTGGGCCTTAAAGATAAAGCTACGCTTCCTCTTCGATCTGACGTTCAAGATCTGTATGACATGGATGACAAAAACCCTGACCTCATTCCTTGCAATAAAGGTTAGAATAATTACCAGTATTTTACATCATTATATGTATACATAGTGTACCCTGTAAGAATTTACGTTATTAAACATTAGTGTGCAGTTATATGAGTGAGAAATAACATTGTAAGATGTTACTTAAGTTAGGTTGACATTTCGGTTTGATAATGCAAAATTTTCTGATATTTTTAAAGTACTTACTGGTTATTCATGTAGATAAATATACATAAACACTTTACTTTACTTTTCACGTTCATAAACAGTCATGTAATCTCAATTTTCGTTGAAAATTAATTAATATGTTTTAATAACAAAGATAAGTAACAAAACCTTGGAAAACACTCATGTCCCAACACAACTTTCCATTCAAAGTTCTATTTCATAATA
Organism: Stictocephala bisonia; assembly: GCA_035578905.1. Taxonomy (NCBI): domain Eukaryota; kingdom Metazoa; phylum Arthropoda; class Insecta; order Hemiptera; family Membracidae; genus Stictocephala; species Stictocephala bisonia. The sequence goes on along the minus strand of JAQJVL010000245.1, from coordinate 622,075 downwards.
AAAGAACAATTGTTCAATAAACTCTCAGAATTGACGTGTTCAATTGTGTTGAATTGAATTAAGGAGGTAATGAATTATTTAATAAATACTATAAAACGAAGTCAACAAGTCAAAAATAAATGTAAAATAACTTTGAAAAATAAATCCAAATGGTATGCAGGATTTTCATCATGTTATTGATAGCAAATTTATAGTATGTAATCCATAAATGTTTGATTTTAAATATATTCTTAAAATTTGTTCATTGATTTCAATTTTAAAATAATTCCTAATTTTTCTTAGCTTATGCAATTGTTAAAAGCAGATCATGTTTATTACTGTTTATATATTAAACTAAACATTCATGAAATTACATGATATATAAAAACATTTGCATTCAGGTTCCGACTACCAGCTGATGTCTCATGCAGGAACTCCAGCCACGGGGGATTTGTCTACACCCCCTTCCACTCTCCCACCCTACGAGGACAACCACTCGCAGCCCCCTCCGATCTCTTACCCCCACAACAACGTCATCTCCAGGAATGGCGATCTGTACGACAACTACAAGAACAACTATCTATCTCAGAGGGTAGGCTATTAAATACCAACTACTCTAGATTATTTTTATTGTAATTAAAGTGTAATGACACTAGGGGACACCCCTGGATGCCTCGTATTCCAGCTCCACAGTTGTGTCGCCTCGGCCTCTGATCTCATTCATGCCAGTTGATTGTAAGTCTCACGCACTACGCTCGTAACATCTTGTTCGTTGGCCTTTGTCTTTGCTTACATTATTAACATTAGTAGATTGACTATACTATTTGACTAAGTCATAAGAAAGCGACACAACAGATATTTAGTATTCTTTTTTATTTATTAAATTGACGTAAGAGAGAGTCTTTTCTGCTGCATCTCTACGACAGTAAATCTGTATGCCATTAAAATTTGTAGTATATCAAAAGTAACAGAAAAACATTTGCACTATTTCTTTAATAACTGAGGAGTAATATGATGAAGTAGTTGAGTTTAGTCTTCTTCTTCTTCTGTTTCTATTGGAACTGAATAGTTGTTTCGGAAAATGAAGGTAACTATAACTGTGTACTAACTTCGGCGAGCGGTCTTAGGTGTTTTAAAACTTTAGTCCTTCGTTAGACTAGATTATTTATTAGTAATTTACTGCAATGATTCTTCCCCTCGTTGCAAAAATAACATATATAATGAAAAAAATGCAGTAAATTATTATCTTTATTTTCTGATAACAACTATCCTGTGTTTAGTTTCAATGGAAGCAGGAGAAGGGACTACACTCAACTACTAGAACTTAACCCAGCAACTAAGATTCTACGATTTCAACAACTAGCATCACCTTAATGTTTTTATGTTGAGAGACAATTAAATCCACTCTATAAATACGAAATATTTAATATGAAAATCATAAACATAAGAAGTTGTTATATCTCTATCAAAACATTGTAGTGATTTAAAATCATTGGATCTTGTATATTTAGTTGGTGGAGGCCTAGGTAATATTTGATATTTATTATATTTCCTCAATATGTTTAGTCATTAAGGTTAAAAACGAAACCAAGCAAGCTCTCTCATAACTCTGGAAGCTTGATAACTTTCATGGGGAGTGATTCACTTATAGGCCTACAACAAAATAAAAATAAAAATAGAGATATTAATGGAAAATAAAGTAAAAAATTATAAGGGAATACTAAAGTATGTTTCTAAAATAAATAAAAATGTTCATCCTTAAACTAAATTTATCCTAATATTTGTTTGAAATAACATAAAACAACCAAAAGATTATCTTACTTTAAAAAAATACAATGAGAAAAAACATGTATGTTGTGATTAACCTAAACGATTTTTATCGATTTTCATTCGTTAATATGCAAATATATTTTAACAAATAGGAAACCTGAAGTAGCAAAACACCTGCTGAATATATCCGTAGTTAGAATGGAATTGGTAAAAATGTAGATATTTTTAGAGTTTCTAATAATAGTACTAATAATTGATGCTTGGGAAGAACTATTTATTCTTTGATTCCCTTAAACATTAAAGGATCGTGACAAACTTATGAATTAGCAGGTCAATTTTAATTCTAAAAAAGTTTTTCTTACAGTATTTTAAACAAATAAAACATAAGTAACAGCCAATAGTATTTCAGTAATCGCCATTTTGGTAATTACAGCCAACGTCATGAGTCACGTGTTAGTAGGCCTGTAAGTAAAGTAGTTGAACAATACGCATCATTCTTTTATAGATACCTGTGGTCTGAGGATGGAAAACGTGGTTTTCCAAAACCGATACATAGTAACGATACATTTTGATCTTATATCGTAATATATTTGTGTCGTTTTACGTTTAATCGTATTGTATTTATTTATACGGGGGTCTGAAAAGTCCGTCCTTATTTTTAAACGTCTGTGGCCACTGACAGATATGCTCGATTTATAATTTAGTGTCCTCTAATCGATGTTTGTTTATTACCATTATTGATGAAAACAAACAATATCTATCCGCTTTGAGGTTAATATGGCAGTATTATTGGTAGGGAGAAAGAATGCCCTTTTTAAGAATATATTGTAATCAGATGAAGATGTGTTCAATATTGGAGGAATTGTCACTGCTGGGTTGCAGAGAAGCTGGGTGTGTCATTTTGCTTAGAGATAATACAAACTAGGCTAATGGTTACAGTGTGGTGTGGGTTAACGCCAGGCCGTTTTCTCGGAGCCTTTATTCTTCGTGATACCATAATCAGTGATCGATATTTAAATATTCTTTGGCCATATGTTATCTTGGAACAAATTTAATGAAATAATTTCATGCAAGGTGGAGCAGCTCCACATTACGCAATCATTGTTAGAGAATGTCTTCAAGAGATCTTCCCAGAGAGATGGATTGGACGAGGTGGCCCACTCGAAGCCATGACCTTACACCATGCGATTTATTGTTGTGGGGATGGGCTAAAGAAGAAGTGTACCGTAGAAAGCATACGACGACTAAGGAGCTAGAGCAATTCATAGAGATGTTCTTGGTAATGTACCAGGAGATTCCCTCCGCAAATCAACTCAGCAAGTGAGGGTAGATTACAAAGATGCGTAAATAATGCAGGTGTTTATGTTGAGGGGTAAGTTTTAGTGTAAAATAAATGCTATTCACCATGTTTTAACATTACTACCTTCTGTATTTGTTTCATCCCATAAAATACTTGAAACTGCCGTAAGAAAATAGGACTGACTTTTCAGACACTTGGTCTATAGTTCGTAATATTTCTGTTTACAATGTAATAACACCTGTTTCCATCCCTAGCCTGCCGAGGACGTTACCTACGCGGAGCTGTGCCTGAGCAGGCCCACGAGCCTAGTGGACGGGCTAGGCACCAACGGCGGCACGGCGTACAAGGGTGGAACACTCCGCAGGGGAGAGGAACCGACCATCTATGCAGAGATAGACCATGGCCGTCGGCTAATGCAGCCGCAGACCATGGTCACAACCCCTGGAACCCGTGAGGTAGTGACAGTGAGGACACCACTGATGGGGAATCAACAGGAGAGCTGTGTATAGCTTGTGTACCCCGTGATAGGTTAATGTCATCTAGTTGGCTAGTATGTTTCATTCACCACAGGACTTGAACCAAAACAGTTTCGGTGCATCATGACTTACAAAAAATCGAATAGGATCAAATAATATAGATTTTTTTACTATCCTTCAGCGTTAGTTTGAATTATTAAAATTGTTCGGTTTAAAATATAGTGAGTATAAATTTTATTTATCATATAAACTCAAGACTATACCTGAAGGACTTTTTCAAGGAGACAAAAGATACTTTTTCACATTTAAAAACAATTTTATTGTCTTATGTTTTTATTAACATTTATTTCGATATGTTATTAACATGTCTGTTAACAAGGTTTTTTACTCACATAATTACCGCAAAATACTTAAATACGTGTGAATACATCATAGATCTTATAATGGAGAACTTAATTTTGGAAAGTTTGTTTCTTCAGTGAAGAAAGCAGTGACAAATTCAATGCCTTTTTTTCTTTTTTTCTCTTTTATGGGTGAGACCACCTATTTAGTGTATCGTTGGGTTAGTCAATACTAACTTACGTGTAAGGGTTTGTGAGTAATAGCCAAGTTACGTATTCATTTGGGATGGTGGGTCTATGCAAACGTATGTGTATGCGTGGGTAGGTGGGTCAATACCACCTAATACGTATGGTTGGGTAGATATGCCTATGAAACTCTTACTTATATATGTATGTGGGTCAGCACCAACTTAAGTATATGTTTGGGAAGTCTGGTCAATACCGATGTATGTATATAATTGGATCCAATATTGTATGGGTGGGTGGGTAGGTACCAACATATGTGTATGGTTATGTGGGTGGGTCTTCTAAAGACTTACGTGTATGGGTGGGTGGGATCCCAAAAGTATCATTACGTGGATTAATCTAGAACAGTTGTGTCTACTTAATGAAGGAATTAAAACATTTACAAAATAATTTAAATAATTCTTATTTAATCATGTTGTTATATTATTTATGAAAAAGTTCATTTCATTATTAATGAGTGTTTCTGAAAGTAATTAGTGCTAAGAATTCTCGGGGAATAAATTTATACTTTCTAATGAACTTAGTACTGTAATCGCCTAGTTAGGAAATTGTTCTATATAAACAAGTTCTATACTACAAGAGATTAAAATAAACTTAAAATATTAATAATATATAAATTAATTCAAGTTCCTCGGTGAATGAAATATACATATTGAAGATTAATATACAGTATAATGTTTGTTAGATTGATTGGGTTAAGTGGTAAGACTATTAATTATGGACATATTAGTTAAATACACAGTTACTCAATCTCTATGTAACGTTAAGAAAGTATTTAATTGTGTAAATAGCTGTACACTAAATGTATTATATTACTATATAGATTTATAATATTTAGAATAATATATTTAAAGGACTTATTTCATATGTTACAGAAGTATATAAAATAATTAGGGCTTAATCTTCACCATATCAAAACCATAGAGAAACTTACACATCAGAAGTTTTAAAATGTATTAAAACATATCATTTAAAACATCATATCATCTAAATAAAAATTATGAATTCAAACACATATCTAATCAAAAAGTAAAAATATCAAATATTTTAAATTATAGATAATTTAATAAGAAAAATCTAGAGATTTTACCCTAAAAACTTCCCTTAATTTACTGCAAAGAAATACTAATTTTAGTATTTATTGAATATGATTAGAGTTACTACACAATTACTAAGTTAGTACAAAAAACGGTTCTTTTATATTCTTACACCAAGATAGTAATGTACATACTATAAATTAAAATAAAGCACATTAATTCATAACAAACTTCCTTTAGCATTGCTTTTATTATAAGTACTTACTATTTTAGATATATTTTATCTTTATTGATTAATAATATATTTGAATTTATGTTTAATAATAGTAAGTGTCTTAAGTTATAAAGTAGATGTAAATATATTTTATAAAGTCATTGGCATATTTTTTCAGTTTAAATAGTTACGTAAAATAAAAGGTAAACCAACTGATATAAATAAATGCAGACTTTATTAGTTGGTTATACATTAGTGTCTGGGTATTCCAATATGTTTATCTTCTTATCAGAATACTATCTACAAATGTAAAGTTTTTTTCATATTTTACAGCTGAAGTAAATAGAGGGATCTCATAACTGAAATAAAACAGTCTTAAACCTCCCAATATAAAACGTACAGACTGCATAAGACGTTTTATAACTAAAACACATCGTTTAAAACTTTACTAGCTGCATATGTAAATTAGTAACGAAATTACTGTATTAGATCAGTGCGACTATAAAATCATATGAAAATATTTATAAGAATACGTTTTGTTAGAACAAGATTTTAAAAGTTTCCTATTTGATAGTCATTAAATAAAATAAGTTTTTTTCTGTAATTTATGTTATATCTCAAGGAAAAATAGCTTCCAGGATGTTTAGGCAAATCAGCTATTACAGTACATACCAAGTTTGGTTATTATAATATTGTTATAAATTTATACAGATACATATTAAAATGTGGAAATGTTAACGGAACAAAAACACGCGGAATTTAAAATAAATATACAAATATTAAAAGTATAATATCTTAAATGTTATCCTCTGTAATTTGTTGTTGAAGCCTGGAAGTTCTTCCTTCATAGTTACATAATTAATGCAAGGCCAGACAAAAATAATAAAACAAAGTTGGTTCAGAGTTACTTCTATTAAATAAAACTAATAGACTTTATATTAAGTTTGCATTTCTGATATATATTTTTTTTTTTTTTTAATTTAGGAGTAAAGACGATTTTGAAAGTTGGTTGCTCATTATGTTGTTCAGAAAAAAAATTATCTGAAACTTTTTAATAATTTCTTATTATTTTAAACATTGTCAAGCCTAGCCTAAATATTTGGAATAATTTGACTTTGAAAATATTCTGTAATTATAGAAGCAATGAAGATTTACCTAGAAATAACAAAAGGCATCAATTCCCGTCTAATACTTTGTATTTGCTTTATCATTATGTATAAAAGAGTAAAGACACTATTGAATATACTTTAGATATGAAATAGCATTTTACCTTTAATTAATATAAATGAAATATACTGTATAGAAATAAATTATGTACAAAGCGTAAGGTAAAAATTCGGTTTTTGTACAGAATAATGGACAAAGTTACCTTGTAAATATGATTGTTTATTCAAATAAATATATATTTAAGATTTATACAGACTTGTATATATTTCACTATCTGCATTTTTGTATTCAAACAAATATAGTTGTAAATTAAATATGAATATGGTTACGTAATATAAAAGGGTAATTTTTTACAGTATAACAGATTGAATATGTGTAAATTTGACCTCAGCAGTATGAAAATGTGTATACAACGACCATTTTGAGGTTAGGTTAGATTACCAGTACACAGAAACCTCAAACATTTGTCACCTTTTGGATAACCTAGATCTATCTTTCAGTGTAATTATAATTGTCTACTGTCAAGGTCGTATACAATATGCAGGTTTGTGTTCTGATGGCAATCAAATCATCAATTTCATTTTTCAATACTGACATTTGTCTTTGCAGGTTTTGACTGATTTCTTATTTGAAATGTAACAAACAATAAATATTCTTTTATATATTGGGTTTTTAATGTACCATAATACCTATTACAATAATATTAATAGTTTTACATAATATAAGTTACGTAAAACTAAATTAGATAGAATAACAAATAAGTATAGAAGTATACAAATTGCTTACTTACGCAAAGTAATTGTTTAACACTTCGTCTTTTTTGTGGTTAGTGGAAGGACTTCCTGATAACTGAATGATATTACGTCATAAATGTATGATTTAAATTATGTTACAGTACATATGTAGTTAACAAGTAGTGTTTCAAATGATGTTACAAGTCATATGATGTCACCAAATTGTGTGCCTAAAGGCATAATAACGTTATATGACGTCATCAACAAGTGGGCCCAAAAGTACAACAAGTTATATGAAGACATTAAATAGTGTGCCTAAATGGGAAATCAAGTGACGTCATCAAATAGTGTTCCTAAAGGTGTAACCAAGTCATATGATGTCATAAAGTAGTAACTGGGTAACATTTTTAAAAGCACCCAGTGGATGTACTTAGTAAATACCAGATACATTTGAAAAAAGTTCTTAAAAAGTAATAATGTGTCTTGTTAGCTTAGTAGTTAGCTGATCTGCATCCATTGCTGAAGATAACATGCTGAAACTCGGAAGGTCCACTTCATCATTTTAAAATGGGGTTTGGACAATCTTTGCTCAACGGCGTATGAAGGAAAAAAGTTGAGAAGTAGTTCTTAAATGTTTTGAATAAAGCCTAGTTGCTCTAAAAACGTGGAATCACACTTTAACATCTTACCATCTATTAAATATTTCAACCTTCCTAATTTTTTTTTTAACTATGCACTGAAAAATCTCCTCACGTGTTTTTTTTTTTCTGAAAAGCCAGCTTTAAAAAGTGTGTTGTTAGGATATTAACATTTTTTCATCATCATGCTTAATTGACTTGTAGGGGAACCTGAGATGAAATGTTTTAGTTGCCAGAGCAGCTGGCGTATTCTAGTGGCAAGTACCCGAATGCGTATTCTGCATTTAATATTTCTGTATTTATTTGTATCCCTTGTTACTCTCATACTGCCTTGTGATACTGATCATTATTTGGGATTTTAAAACAAAATAAATTAGGTCTATGAGATCAACGAAAAGACATGGAATCTAAATCCTTTCTCTTTGTATCATAGTTTTAAACATTGTGACCCTATTTGAAATGATATGAATAATTACAATATCAAGACATTATAGCAGAAGTTGCAACAAATATAAGCAAATTTTACTCATTAAATAATTTGAAATTTTATAAGAGTCATTCCTATTACTGAACAAAATGTTCAATTTACTATCGGTCGAAAAAAATCTAGTGGCTTTCCCTGAATTCATGAGTTTCTAAAACTATTTACAGCATAGACTATCAGGTAATATATATATATATATATATATATATATATATATATATATATATATATATATAACGTAGAATCTCATGTTATATCAGCTTGAGTTTGTTGTAAAAAATATTGAATCTTATTATTTTATAACGTTATTATTATCAGGTAATTTTTATCACGTATTAAGGCCTTCATACTCAAGGACTTCTTACTAAACTAAGTCACATTTATTGCTGATTTGGACAGAGTAGAAATAATAGAATGGTACAAGAGTTTTAAACTAATTTCAGGATGGGGAAGTAAGGATTATTAGGTTACAGCAGGGAGGTATGGCTGTAATGACTACTAGGACCTCTTCAGCCTACTATAGGAGGGTGAGAAAGTAACGGGACGTAGCAAGCAGTTGGCGCAGGGCTCAGGAAATAAGACCCCTATATATGTATCTAATGAATGTCTCGACTTTACATGAGCACGGTTAGTGGCATTTGATTGTATCTCTGACGTGCGGTGTTGCCAAGCGTACTGCGTTTCACATACGACAGACTATAATAACTTTTTGAGGTAGAAGTCCACTTGAAGAGGAATTTTTAATTAGTTAAAATAATAATGCAACAGAACAATATAAATTTAAAAAAATGTGATATGGACAGTCCTTAAAATAAAGGAAACAATAATTTTAAATAAACGATCGTATTATTGTTACTAACACACGTATTCACAACATGAAACAAGTAGATTATAAAACAGGTGCACTTGAAGAACTGAAATATGACAACAATTGCAGCTAACTTACATCGTCACGCTATTGTTTCTAGAATTCTGAAACACCTGGTAGTTCCAGCATTTGCTGTAAGAGCGCTCTGAAGTCAGATGCGATCCTGCAACAGGACCTGGAAGAGAAGAAACAATACGAATGGGATGGCTAGCTATCGATGGTTGGGTTGATGGGTTGTATATGCACCATTGGAGTGAATATATGGGACAGCTGTGTCAGTTGTGTGAGTGTGATGGTGTGAACTGATTCAAATCGTAACAGAGTTGAAGAAAGAGTTGTATTTATTGCGGGTTCATATTTCTTTTTCTTTCCACTTTTATTTAATCAATAACTTAAGTTTCATACAAAATATTATAAGTACAATAACAATTCAACTGAAACATTTATTATTCTTTTATTCATTCAACGTTTTTCTTTTTTAACGTCAATTGATAAATCCATAGTTTTGAATACTAATGTTGGCCAGATTATAAAGAGAGCAAACAATAGAAGAGTTCAAAGCCGATATAGTCACGCAATACGCTTCGGCCAATAAAACATGGGGTAGCAATTTGCAGAGGAGGGGAAGTTTCAATATTGTTTGAATGTGACCTAAATACATGATAATACAGCCAGTATTGGTTTTGTTGAACTATCACACGTGCAGTCTAACTGAACTGGGTTTTATTTGAACACACATATTCGCATATATTCCAAGTTATTGACCAAGTTACGACACGTGCCTAGTTTGAACTAAAATTTTTCACATATTTCAGATTTAACTGTATTTATATAATATCTAGTCAAGTTTATATACAAACAGGATATTTCTAATCAAGATTATTCTGTACACTAAAATTAACAACTAGCCTTATAAATTTAATCCATGCATACTTTTATTACATTTTTATTCTGTTGGCACTAGTGGTGCAGTATTGTAAATCACTCATGGAAACAGTACTGTGGTTATTGCAAGAGATATGTGCCACACTCGACCCTCTTAATAGTGGAACAGCGTTCGCTCATTGGTTGCCATCGATATGGACACAATGAGAGAAGTATGAAGTGTCCATGTTGGGTGGTAGTCAGGGTTCGGATGTTGTGATTGAAAATAACTTAGTGTCTTAGGCATGTCAGTTCTCTGGAAATCAGACCAATATCACCTGCTTTGTATCTATTTAAATCTGTTAGTCTATTTCAGGTCCTGGCTTTTGGGATACTGATGTATAGCTCTTTCTGAGGAACAGTCACCCTTAGTAGCAATGACTACACTTATTCATCTACATTCAACATACGTTTGGAATATGAAGAATATACACCTTATTTTCGTAGGTGATGTTTTTGCCAGAAAAATTCCTCCCTTATTTCTGAACAAATTTAAATGATTGAGTTGGTTTTTTACACGGTTAGTCTTCAACTGTTAAACAATAACAAATGAAATTAACGTTTTTTATATAGGCTAAGTGTAATAATTGGGTGTTTATACTTTTACATACTAGCAACGCAAGTAATGTGAGTGAGATACTGTAAATAGATTGGATATTTGATTTTCGTTATACAATCATCTTATATTATTTGAGGCTATGAGTCACAAGCTGGGGCCGAAGGCCGAGGTGTAACGAGTTTAGCCAGTGACGGGGTTGACACGTGAATCATGCAGGGTGTCCTTAGTATATTTATATTTAAAAATATTATAGGTCAGACTATGAATACTTATTTGTATAGTTAATTTTTCGCTGAGATTTATACTAAACAAACATTACATCATTTGTTCATATATTAGTTACAAGTCACGTTAACATGTAAGATATTATTGATACATTTATGTTAACTAAATGGTAATCATATTCTAATACAGTCGCCAGTCCAATATGAGAGGAGGTAATATTTAAAAATATTGGAGATATTATAAGGTGAATATTTACTCAGATATGGCAGACTCAGGTTGTTGGAATAATTTTAGGCTAGTTACTGTTTTACATTGAAAATGCAAATGGAGATTCCACCTTGCCAGCGACTACCCAGGGTTCTTCTTCATTTACTATTCAATGAATATTTACGCTGTAGTGTGATTGTTAGCTGTTATGTTTACATCCATCCCAAGGTCAAGCTAGTAGAAATATTTAACTAAGCCTTAAAAAAAATAATAATAATAAAAGTATATCCAAGAATTTAGAATTACCCTCATTTAATTTTCAAAGCTATTACGTCTCCCACCATTACTATAAAAATCGTATTAATACTTTTGTTAATATAATTTATAATTAATATATTCAAATAAATATATTTAGGAAAGTTTTATAATAATTATAACTTCGGACATAACAACATAGATATATAAAAGAATAAATAATTAGTTTCTTATAAGCATATTGCATGCTAGTACAAATTCAAAACAAGTTGAGGACCATTTTCTATTAGCTCACTACTACTACTTTATTGCAATCACGGTTAGGTTAGGTTAGGTAGCTACTAAAGTTGGTCACAAACTGGTAAATTCAATGATTGACTTACCGTCGAGTGGGCTCTCCGTGTGTAACCGATAAGATAAGGCCAGTGATATCGGATTCCTAGCGGGTAAGGAACACCACGTTGGACGTAAATAGATTGGGGAACAAAGGTAAGCGGTAGTAAATTAACGGAAACATAATAAAAGTGCTAGTGAACTAACGGAAGAGATTCCAAGTTAACGATACGCAACGCAAATGTATTATGGTATTGTTAGCCAAGATGTTATACTGTAGTAATGTTAAGTTGTGTAACATGGTGCTGTGTTCACTTGGTTTATGTAAATAAATACCATGAAAGAAAAATAAATAATTGGGCTTGTTTTATAACAGGGCCAAAGAGAAAGAAATAACTAAAACTTCCTATTAGTACAGCTTATCTCTTATCAAAGTTTCTTTAGTATATAGCCAGAAACTAGTATTAACTATTCTACATACTCTACTTTTGCAATGTCCAAAATTAGACCCCTTGTGACCCCCCTCCTCTATTCAGGCGAATTAATATCGCAAAAAACATAAACAGTAACTTGATTTAAATGTATCAGTATTGAATAATGAGATTTATTTTATGTGGTACAGAATCTATCTAAAGGATCTCGATCTAAAATTATTTTCAAATATTTTTGTTTAAGGGCTTATCCTGCTACAGTTGTAAATGAGTTAAAGGGGAAAAAATCTTCTTGGAGACACGGCTAACTAAAGTGGCTGATATGGCCTTTCTAGGTACAAAACTTATTAAGAAACCGTGAGTTATGTTTTATTGAAATTTATAGAGTATAGTGGACAGAAGGTACTAACCAAACAAGTGTAAATAAAAACGAAAAATATAGTTGTTAAGTTTAACTATTTTTTTAGAAAAAGACATCTTTACAAGTTTTGAGTTAAAATATGTGCAATTAAATTTGGACGAAATAGTATATTAATAATATACAGGCTGTCCCTGAACTCTCTGAGGATATTTTTAGGTACTGATTTTGGGCCAAAAACCTGACATAATATCCTATTAAAAAATTCCAAATCACCTCCGGTACCCGTACAGCCACCTTTTTGTATTTTTTAAAATTATTTGTTTTATTTTAATAACTATTTAACCTATACAGTTAAAATTTGGTATACACATTGATAAAACCATTTTCTTACTGATATAAAAAATAAAAACCTTTTTTAATTATTAAAAAATAGCGGCAATATTAAATGTTTGATCGTTAATAACTTTTAAAAGGCAAGCAATTAAAAAAAATCACAAGAATACCTATTTTTTCAATTAAATTTAAAATCCAAAGAGTAATGTTGTATGAAATCGGATGGGAAACAATTTAAATTTGAGTTTTTTTTTGTATTTATTAATTTATACGTCAAGGTGTACATCCATTGTGCCGTACCGCGCGAGTCAACTACAACAAAACATTAGTGATTTATTCTGATTACTTTCATCCAAAACATTACAATAAAGTGATTTGTGATGTTATTGTAATAAACATTTCTCTAGCAGGCAACGGGAAAACATTTGCAGATGATTTTCATTGTTATTAAATTAAAAATTAATTTCAACCTAAAGTGGTGCACTAAAAACTAAAACTTTTGTAAATTCTAGGTTGGTAGAACTGTTGAAGGTGTTGGAATTATTAATGAAGGAAATTAACTTCCTGCTGTGTTTGAGCTCACATTTTGAGCATAGTTTGTAACGTAAAAACAAATTTAATGAAAGTTTCAATTTATAACCTAATGTTTTTTAAATTTTACTTGTTTTATGTCTACTAACTGCTTTGAATCACAAATAAATTATACAAATTGAGTTTGTAGGTCACTACTTAATTTTTAATTTAATAACAACTGAAATAATGTGTGATTTCTTCCTGTTGCCTTTTAGGGGCATTTTGATTACAATAACATCACAAATCACTTTATTGTAATGTTTGGAATGAAAGTAATCAGAATAGAAACCAGATGTTTTGTTGTGGTTGACTTGCGCGGCACGACACCTTGGCTGTACACATTTACGCGTAAATTATTAAATACAATAATAGTTAAATCTCGATTGTTTGTCATCCGATTTAATTCAACTTTACTTTTTTGGGTAACAAATTTCATTAAAAAAAGTATTCCTGTGATTTTTTTTATTCCTTACATTTCAAAACTTATTAAGGATACAGCATTTCAAAGTGCTGCCATTTTGATAGTAATTATAAAAGTGTTTTTATTTTTAATGTCAGTAAGAAAATGGTATTATTAATGGGTATACCAAATTGTAACTCTATAGGTAAATAGTTTAAAAAATAAAAAAAATAATTTATAAAAAATACGAAATGACTGCTTTACGGGTACCGTAGGCGATTTGGAATTTTTAAATAAGTTATTACGTCTTATTTTTGACCCACAATCAATACCTAAAAATATCCTCATAGAGACACAATTTATAACAACTTAAATTATAACATTTACCGCAAATGAGGGAGTTATTTTCTTCCGTACAATTTGAGGGTTGGAATAGGGGGAAAGAGTGAGGGAAAGAAAGGAAGGGAAACACTTTGTATATGTAAGTGAGACAGGAAATTTGCTTCTTCTCCTAGCAACGGTTTCTACAAAAAACCGAAGTAACTTAATTGAAGTACTAATAGGCACCTGGATTACAACATTAGTAATATTATACCAGAGAAACAATACGAGTAAAATGGCTAGCTATAGATGGTTTGGTTGATGGGTCATTCATACATCATTTGAGTGGTAAAGGTTATAGCTGTGTCAATACGAGTGAAATGGCTAGCTATGGATGGTTGGGTTGATGGGTCGTTTATGCATCATTAGATTGGTAAAGTTAACAGCTGTTTCTAAACGAGTGAAATGGCTAGCTATGGATGGTTGGGTTGATAGGCGTTTATGCAGCGTTAGAGTGGTAAAGGTAATAGCTGTGTCAATACGAGTGAAATGGCTAGCTATGGATGGATGGGTTGATGGGTCGTGTATACATCATTAGAGTGGTAAAGGTTATAGCTGTGTCAATACGAGTGAAATGGCTAGCTATGGATGGTTGGGTTGATGGGTCGTGTATGCATCATTAGAGTAGTAAAGGTAATAGCTGTCTCAATACTAGTGAAATGGCTAGCTATGGATGGTTGGGTTGATAGGCGTTTATGCATCATTAGAGTGGTTATGGTGACAGCTGTGTCAATACGAGTAAAATGGCTAGCTATGGATGGTTGGGTTGATGGGTCGTGTATGCATCATTAGAGTAGTAAAGGTTATAGCTATGTCAATACGAGTGAAATGGCTAGCTATGGATGGTTGGGTTGATGGGTCGTGTATGCATTATTAGAGTAGTAAAGGTAATAGCTGTGTCAATACTAGTGAAATGGCTAGCTATGGATGGTTGGGTTGATAGGCGTTTATGCATCATTAGACTGGTAATGGTGACAGCTGTGTCAATACGAGTAAAATGGCTAGCTATGGATGGTTGGGTTGATGGGTCGTGTATGCATCATTAGAGTGGTAAAGGTTATAGCTATATCAATACGAGTGAAATGGCTAGCTATGGATGGTTGGGTTGATGGGTCATGTATGCATCATTAGAGTAGTAAAGGTAATAGCTGTGTCAATACTAGTGAAATGGCTAGCTATGGATGGTTGGGTTGATGGGCGTTTATGTATCATTAGAGTGGTAAACGTTATAGCTGTGTCAATACGAGTGAAATGACTAGCTATGGATGGTTGGGTTGATGGGCGTTTATGCATTATTAGAGTGGTAAAGGTTATAGCTGTGTCAATACGAGTTAAATTGCTAGCTATGGATGGTTGAGTTAATGGGTCGTGTATGCATCATTAGTGTGGTAAAGGTTATAGCTGTGTCAATACGAGTGAAATGGCTAGCTATGGATGGTTGGGTTGATGGGCGTTTATGCATTATTAGAGTGGTAAACGTTATAGCTGTGTCAATACGAGTGAAATGGCTAGCTATGGATGGTTGGGTTGATGGGCGTTTATGCATTATTAGTGTGGTAAAGGTTATAGCTGTGTCAATACGAGTAAAATGGCTGGCTATGGATGGTTGAGTTGATGGGTCGTGTATGCATCATTAGTGTGGTAAAGGTTATAGCTGTGTCAATACGAGTGAAATGGCTAGCTATGGATAATTGGGTTGTTGGGCGTTTATGCATTATTAGAGTGGTAAAGTTTATAGCTGTGTCAATACGAGTGAAATGGCTAGCTATGGATGGTTGGGTTGATGGGCGTTTATGCATAATTAGAGTGGTAAAGGTTATAGCTGTGTCAATACGAGTGAAATGCCTAGCTATGGATGGTTGGGTTGATGGGTCAGTAATGCATTATTAGAGTGGTAAAGGATATAGCTGTGTCAATACGAGTGAAATCGCTAGCTATGGATGGTTGGTTTGATGGGCGTTTATGCATTATTAGAGTGGTAAAGGTTATAGCTGTGTCAATACGAGTAAAATGGCTAGCTGTGGATGGTTGGGTTGATGGGTCAGTCATGCATCATTAGAGTGGTAAAGGTTATAGCTGTGTCAATACGAGTGAAATGGCTAGCTATTTATGGTTGGGTTGATGGGCGTTTATGCATCATTAGACTGGTAATGGTTATAGTTGTGTCAATACGAGTGAAATAGCTAGCTATGGATGGTTGGGTTGATGGGCGTTTATGCATCATTAGAGTAGTAAAGGTTATAGCTGTTTCAATACGAATGAAATAGCTAGCTATGGATGGTTGGGTTGATGGGACGTTTATGCATCATTAGAGTGGTAAAGGTTATAGCTGTTTCTATACGAGTGAAATGGCTAACAATGGATGGTTGGGTTGATGGGTCATTCATACATCTTTAGAGTGGTAAATGTTATAGTTGTGTCAATACGAGTAAAATAGCTAGCTATGGATGGTTGGGTTGATGGGCGTTTATGCATCATTAGAGTGGTAAAGGTTATACCTGTGTCAATACGAGTGAAATAGCTAGCTATGGATGGTTGGATTGATGGGACGTTTATGCATCATTAGAGTGGTAAAGGTTATAGCTGTGTTTATACGAGTGAAATGCCTAGCTATGGATGGTTAGGTTGATGGGTCAGTCATGCATTATCAGAGTGGTAAAGGTTATAACTGTCTCAATACGAGTGAAATAGCTAGCTATGGATGGTTGGGTTGATGGGACGTTTATGCATCATTAGAGTGGTAAAGGTTATAGCTGTGTCAATACGAGTAAAATGGCTAGCTATGGATGTAGGGTTGATGGGCGTTTATGCATTATTAGAGTGGTAAAGGTTATAGCTGTGTCAATACGAGTACAATGACTAGCTATGGATGGTTGTGATGATAGGTCAGTCATGCATTATCAGAATGGTGAAGGTTATAGCTGTGTCAATACCAGTGAAATAGCTAGCTATGGATGGTTGGGTTGATGGGACGTTTATGCATCATTAGTGTGGTAAAGGTTATAGCTGTGTCAATACGAGTGAAATAGCTAGCTACGGATGGTAGGGTTGATGGGCGTTTATGCATTATTAGAGTGGTAAAGGTTATAGCTGTGTCAATACGAGTATAATGGCTAGCTATGAATGGTTGGGTTGATGGGTCGTGTATGCATCATTAGTGTGGTAAAGGTTATAGCTGTGTCAATACGAGTGAAATGGCTAGCTATGGATGGTTGGATTGATGGGCGTTTATGCATTATTAGAGTGGTAAAGGTTATAGCTGTGTCAATACGAGTGAAATAGGTAGCTTTGGATGGTTGGGTTGATCGGTCGTGTATGCATCATTAGTGTGGTAAAGGTTATAGCTGTGTCAATACGAGTGAAATGGCTAGCTATGGATGGTTGGGTTGATGGGTCGTGTATGCATCATTAGTTTGGTAAAGGTTATAGCTGTGTCAATACGAGTGAAATGGCTAGCTATGGATTGTTGTGTTGATGGGCGTTTATGCATCATTAGAGTGGTAAAGATTAAAGCTGTGTCAATACGAGTGAAATAGGTAACTTTGAATGGTTGGGTTGATGGGTCGTGTATGCATCATTACAGTGGTAAAGGTTATAGCTGTGTCAATAAGAGTAAAATGGCTAGCTATGGATGGTTGGGTTGATGGGTGAGTCATCCATTATTAGAGTGGTAAAGGTTACAGCTGTGTCAATACGAGTGAAATGGCTAGCTATGGATGGTAGGGTTGATGGGTCGTTTATGCATCATTACAGTGGTAAAGGTTATAGCTGTGTCAATAAGAGTAAAATGGCTAGCTATGGATGGTTGGGTTGATGGGTGAGTCATCCATTATTAGAGTGGTAAAGGTTACAGCTGTGTCAATACGAGTGAAATGGCTAGCTATGGATGGTTGGGTTGATGGGGCGTTTACGCATCATTAGAGTGGTAAAGGTGACAGCTGTGTCAATACGAGTGAATTGGCTAGCTATGGATAGTTGGGTTGATGGGCGTTTATGCATCATTAGAGTAGTAAGGGTGACAGCTGTCTCAATTGTAGGTTTGTGAGCTGAATTAAATCGTAAAAGGTTTGGTGAAATAGTCGTATTTATTAATTATGACTTATTCATTATTCATCTCTAAGACGCCAATCGTGGAGATATGGGCGAATATGAGGTGTGAGTGAGTGTAATGAGTGTAGATAAAAGAGTGTAGTCATTGTTACTATCTGTGTTCGATTTTGCTCATAAAGGACTATTTATTAATAGCCCAATAGCCAGGAAAACTCCATAGTTGTAGGTGCCATGACCTACAGCTTTACGTGGGATCCGAACCACGTAGTGTTGGTCTGATTTTCAGCTAACTGACAAGGAATCATAATTAATTTTCATTCTGTTTTTTTTTTTTATTGATAACTTTAGTTTCGCTTTTAAAATTATAGGTATAGTAAGAACTTATATGAACATTTGTTTATTCTTTTATTCCTACAAATTTTTTTTGTTTTTTAATGTAAATTGATCAATCAGTAGTTTTTAGATACGTAATGTCGTACAGGTTTTATATTAGGGATCAAACAATAGACGTGATCAAAGCCCATCAAGTCACGCAATATACTTTGGCAAATACAGCATAGAAGATGGGGAGTTTCAATATTGTTTGAATGTGACCTAAATACATGATAATAAAGCCAGTATTGGCTCTGTAGAACTATCACACGTGCAGTCTGACCTAACCAGGTTTAATTTGAACACAGCTATTAGTTTATCCTCCACATTATTAAGTAATACACGTGCCTTGTTTAACAATACAGATTAATATATTTCATATGTATCTGAATTTATATAATACCTATTAAAGTTTATTTACGAAATGTATAGTTCTAATAAAAAATGTAACCTTATAAATGTAATTTATTCATATATTTACTCCACACTTATTCGGTTGCGAGTAGTGGCTATAACCCAGCTACTTGGGGACAAAGTGTTGAGGAGATTGTAGGCGATAGGTTCCATGCTCGGTTCTCTTAATATTGCCTTGAAGTCCGCTCAAGATGGACATTATTAGAGAATTCTGAAGTGTCCATGTTGGTAGGTAGTATGTGTCTGGCTGTTATCTAAAGTATATAACTTAGTGTCAGACTTAAAATGAAATATAAAATGGCTATTTTGACAACGTGTACAAAATGGCGAGGTTATGACAATTAAGTCCTCTCTTATACAATACCACCAATAAAAATACTATGTCAAACATAATGGAACGAATAAAATAACTGTACATAGCACATTTATAAGTTAAATAAAATTAATATATTTTTAACACTAATACTATTAGATGATGTACAGTTTAGCAAGTATATACAAAATAAACAAAATTGAAAACAGAGGAAATAAAAACCAAATAATCACATTCATTCGGGCCATGTCCCTAGAAAGTAGTTCCAACACGTTGAGCGTGTTAGTATGACTAACACTCGTTCTACTACATTTATTACACCTATTCACCCCTCATAATCATACAAATTCTCTGATTGGTGACTTTTTAATAAGCTATGAATAATGAATATTTATTATATAAATATCCCATATCAGACGATAAATATTTAAAATATGTAAACATTTATAAGCATAGTTTATTCATCGCTGAGATTTATACTAAAGAAACAATACATAATTTTTTCACGTGATAGGTACATGATATGGTAACGATGTATGGTATTATTGATACGTTTGTGATAACTAAATGGTAATTCATTTCTACTATAATTGTACACCAGAGGCGGTACTGTACTAAACGTACTGGGGATATTATAAGATGAATTTTTATTCATATCTAGCAGAATCAGGGTGTTGGAATAATTTTAGGCTATCTACTGTTTTACGTTGAAAATGCAAATTGAAATCCCGCCTTGCCTGTGACTCCACCCAAGAGACTTCTTAATTTACTATTAAATGATTATTTACGGTAGGATTGTTAGGTGTTATATTTACAACCAACCCCTGGATAACTCAGTACAAGGATTTAATTATGCTTTTAAAATAAAAATTATTATTTACCAAGATTTTTTAAGGAGAGACCTTTTTAATCTTATTCTTCCCATTATACTATTGAACATTTTGGGAAACTTATCAGACAGAGTAAGGGGAAGTGCCAGTACAGTACAAGGTGAATATTACTGATAAAAACCAACAGTCTAGGCCAGTTCTCGAACTTAGGCTATCTAAAACTCAGGTAGAAATCCCTGACGCCTTAAGAAGCCTCTGGATCTTCAAATTTGTCCATGCATTTTATGTTTTCCTTTCCTTACAATATTATAATATTTGTTTTTTTTTTCTATTAATATGGCCTCTGCTTATACTGTTAGACGAATTAAATAAACGTAAACACAATTTAATAATAATCAAATAATACATTTTTGTATTACAGACTCCAAGACAATTTTTAATAAATTTCAAATGACTTATTAAATTTTTCCGGCCTATGATATTTCCATTTTCTTAATTAAAACAAGTATTATATAAATATAACATATATAATTTTGATAAATAAGTCAATTTATTCCCAAAAGAGTTTTATAAATACAGAATCAAAAATAAACAAATAGTAAGTCTCATAATCATCTGTATTTTATCGTAGAGCCGTCTTTACCTTCCTCAGACAAGATGTATTTTATCGTAGAACCGTCTTTACATTCCTCAGACCAGATGTATTTTATCGTAGAACCGTCTTTACTTTCCTCAGACCAGATGTATTTTATCGTAGAACCGTCTTTACTTTCCTCAGACCAGATGTATTTTATCGTAGAACCGTCTTTACTTTCCTCAGACCAGATGTATTTTATCGTAGAACCGTCTTTACTTTCCTCAGACCAGATGTATTTTATCGTAGAACCGTCTTTACTTTCCTCAGACCAGATGTATTTTATCGTAGAACCGTCTTTACTTTCCTCAGACCAGATGTATTTTATCGTAGAACCGTCTTTACTTTCCTCAGACCAGATGTATTTTATCGTAGAACCGTCTTTACTTTCCTCAGACCAGATGTATTTTATCGTAGAACCGTCTTTACTTTCCTCAGACCAGATGTATTTTATCGTAGAACCGTCTTTACTTTCCCCAGACCAGATGTATTTTATCGTAGAACCGTCTTTACTTTCCCCAGACCAGATGTATTTTATCGTAGAACCGTCTTTACTTTCCCCAGACCAGATGTATTTTCCCTTTCCCTTGTGGTTTACTTAACGATAATATTTGTACTATTATTATAATAAATATTTACTGTGTGAAGTTCTCTTGTTTTGAATAAATAAATACTAAATTGCAATAGTTAAATAACTGATGCTGATGTACAAGTGATATGTGTGAATGTGACAAAATAAACTAAAATATCCGATCCAATAGTTATATTCTTTGTATTACCTATGAACTAGTGTCTTATAAAAGTCATACTGAAAGACTTTACAAAATGTATTGGAGCTTTTCAGCTGAAATGGTTATTAAATATCTAAATTATTATCCTAAAATTAATACTGTTCTCATTTCATTTGAAATTATCGCTTAAAAGCCTCGTAGCTGTTAAGAAATATATTATTGAACTATACTAGTTACTAGATAAAATTTCTAATCTATTACTTCTAAGTTTCTCAACGTAGCTGAGGATTTAATTTAAAACCGATTAGTTTTCTTATAAAACAATTACTTCATTACTACCATTTATTTAAGTCATACCATTGTAACAGGAAAATATAATATATTTTCCAATTCATCTTATTGATCAGAATTGATTTTAATTGGATTTCATAACAATACGAGTGTTTTTGTTGTAAGAGTTGTACATTAATGGTGTTAAAAATCAACTTTATTACATAATGTAAGGGTTAGCTAATTCCCATTCTGTGTGCTCACCACGTCCTGAATACATCTTGAATATTCATACGTCACAGAAGACACGCTCTAGTTTACTATAATTCTGTTACCCTTACATAATTAGGGTCCGTGAGTAAACTTTCTATCATTCAGACACACATTTCTTTCACAAAACGGGGTTGAATTTTGAGCTAAGCTGAAATAAGTTTATTACTATAAGAAATGCTAAATTCTGGTAACCTGGTTCACTATTAGCAGAATATTTTAGCGTCCTAAGAATTTTTGTCTATCAATAAAACATGTTACAGAGGATTAGGATAAGGTTCATGTTTAAAGAAGCTTAAAGAATGACATGTCTCTTAGTCTAAGTTTAGAGATAATTCATACTGAGTGATTTGTCATTCCGTGAAGTAACCCATTCTATCAACGTATCGATCGATTAGTCCACCGTAGATAGTAAATGAGCAAACCGAATAATGTGCGGTTTGCTTTTTCTATTCCAAGAATAACTTTTATAGTTCCAAATGTTTTCTATACCTCTTGAGAGAAATATTTGTATGTACTTTATTTTTTCTGTTTTAAGGAAATAGTGATATTATTAAAACTGTTATACACTGTATATCTATACATACAGTGTATGACAGAGTAAGGAAATAAACCAGTACTACATCAATATAAACATTACTGAGAAACGCACACAGTCCAGACTAGATTCGAAACTGTCGTATCTCAGACCGCTCAGCCTCTGGAACGTCCAATGGGAATATGAAACCATCAAGTAAGTCTACTTTAAGTAAGGTCTTTAGAGACCTCCTGAAAATATAATGGGCACTGATAAAACTTAGGCCTAATACATATTTTAGCAACAACAGTCTCCCAATATATTACCAAGCTATTCCTAGTTAATAAATAACTTGTAGCTTAAAATCGATAAACTATTTCCTTATTTCCCAATTAAAGTCACAAACCATTAAACTTCATTGCTTTATGGGAATATGAAACTACCTTAAAATATTGACATCAAGGTTTACACTTAAATCTAAGTACCCTACATGCGTTACTTGGATATAACTTGGCAACTAGTCGAACTATAGTGTACAACTCTAACTGTAAAACGTTAATAAAGAAAAACATAGATAAAATATGTACATCTTTTAAGTTTTATCTTATAAATATTTTCTATAAATCGTCAAAAATAATGTGGTTAAAGCCCCAACAATAAACACACAGGAAAATAATATTTCGAGATTTCCAATGCTTTAAGTGTTTAAGAAACAAACACAACGTTTCGACAGATATTACAAACTTCTGCCGTCTTCAAGTGTATTTACTAACTTAGTCTACATCTAAAACATTTTTTTCCCTTAACTCATACTAAATCAAAAGACTTAATACTAACTTACAAAATACTTAATAATACAAAAGAAATGCAAAATATGAAATCATTCAACAAAACACAGAGCAAGTTATCAAATAGACGAAATACTTAATGACACAATGACATACAAAAATGAATGCAAAATATGAAAAAAAAAAATATATATCAACAGAGAATTGATCAGGTTGTTAATCAGACAAAATGTTCAATGAGACACGAAATAAATGCAAAAATTATGAAAAATTCTACAAAACATAGAGCAGGTTATTAAATTGCAAAATATTCAACTTATAAAAAAAAAATAGTAAATTTACACCTTGTTATACGTTTCGAAATTGTGGTGTGTTTCTTAACACTCAAATCATTGGAAATCTCCAAATATTATCTAAATATCATGAACAATCCGTTGCTAATAAATAACTTTCAAACAACAATAAACAGACATTCACAAATAAACTAACAGCGATGTTTTTGTTCATTTCCTCCCCAATGGTAAGAACAATTTGTAATGTATGAGCAAGTGAATGTTTCTATAAAACCAACATCCTTTCTCCTCAACATGCAATTATGTATTCACATTCTAGGATCTTGAAACATGTTAACATAAGGTAGCCCCTTTAATTGTTTATTGCAAGGTAGCTTTCCTTAAGGAAAACATCGTATTACACATAACTGTTTTAGGAAATACACGAACACTATTTGTCTAGTTCTAGTCTAGTCTAGTCTAAATACTACACTAGCTAGTCTAGTTAAATATTCAGTAATATTTAATTATAAATTTTTTACTAATTAAAGTAGTTAAGTGGTATTTAAAAATACTAAGCCATTGTAAAAAAATATGAGGTTGCATTAAATACTATAATTCTTTTTATGATTTTTATTATACATAAAGATGTTTCCATTTATAATGGGAAATGTAACTCAAATACGAAATTGCTAGTAACAAAGTATTCCGACACTATTTTACATGTTACCTTTATTGTATAAATATAATATTACTTTATATACAAATGAAATGTTTTATGATATTAAATACTGATTCACAGTGTTAAAGTATGAAATTACGGAAAATATTAGTAGTTTCAACGACAATTTTTCTTTTGCTTACTGTAAAATATTATTTATAAATTGGTGGGTTATTTTATAAAAAAAATTAATTATATATAATAATTATGAGTATTGTAAACTATTGTTTAACAATCTTTACAATTATACTATGCTTAACTAATTTATTAGCAGTTTAAAAAATAACAACTTTTTATAATACATAATATGTGTATTATGTATTATAAAAAGTTTGTTATTCCGTTTATGCATAGTTTATTTATCCGTTTTGTTATTCAGATTTTTACACATACCCGTTAAATATAATATATCAAAGCCATTAAACATTGAAATCTGACAATAACTCTTAAATAATCAGTATTTAATCTTTTTTTTTTTTATTTATTTCTCCATGATTAAAAATTTGTTTTTCAATATATCATACATCTTGAACTAAAACCTTTTATAGATATGCTAAATCTCGATTTGTTTTAACATAAAACTATGCAAGGTGAAGTATATTGTTGATGGGAACTAACTGACTTCCACTATACATAAATATGAGTTTACGGTATACAATGGAAAGCAAGCGCTCAATATGTGTTATTAAAATAGTTTTTTGTATAATTAATAAATACATAACGGAAAGAACCTTCAATTTACTTTGTGTCGTGTTCAGTTATGAAGCAACCATTACTCAATTTCATTTGACCACTGCCATTATTATTTTGATAATAATAACTATGTACTATAACATACTTTTTAGTACTCGTTATTATACAATTAAATTAAAATTTCAATAAATTGAATACAATAATATAAAATAAAACACAATATCTTGTATAGAATAGTAAAACGTATAATTCCGCGTAATTTTTTTTAATGCCATATTTGAAGTTGAAAGCGATTCTCTCCTGCATATATAATACGGATGGATAGATCGTTTATGTGCGTAACATGTTAAAATATAATATTTATATTTGTATTTGTATTTAATTAATAACAAACTAACTTAAATTCAGAGTAATAAGCTATTTAACAGTATATTGATAATTTTGTACTAAAACGCGCAAAAGCCAAATAATAACAGTAAGTTTTCTTCTAAACAAATATTTACCTAATGTGTTCATTTTCATTTTATAAATTCTATAAATCTAAAATAAAAATAAACTTTTTAATAAGTAGTTAAACGTAAGTCTATTAATAGTCATTTATTTAAATTTACATATGAGGATTTTACATAAAATGAAACATTTAAGCATATTACTTTAATTATATTTACAAATCCAGTATTATTTATATAAGTAGTCACCTAAAAAAAATATGGCAGGCCAACGTATTATATTTACAATCCTTGTATAAAGAAATTATACTATTAGAAATTTATTTCTTAAAACATTTGTCACAATTATACTTTTATACTATGTTTATTTTGATTAAAATTTAGTTAGATTTTAAGTTTATGTATTACAAATAAAAAGTAACTTGTAAACAATTTATAAATACAACTGAGTTATGATATCAAAGTAACAATCAAATGTATGATTTTGACATTGCAAGTTGGCAATACTCTCCTATATTCTCACTAATTTACAAGCTAATAGGCTTACAACTGACTTGAGCATTTAGTCAACTTTGTTTAGGAGATTAAGTGTTAATCAAACAAAGTTTTGTTTCACTGCTCCTTTTATTTAAAAATCACGCATAACGATACTTCAATTTGTAATCTGTAGTAGTTAGGTCATAATAGAACTAGACATTTAATTTTTAACAATTTGTTCTCATACTATCTTATATTTCCCCTAGAAAAGTAAACGTTTACATATAACAAGCTATAAGTTGATAAATTATATCCCATGAAAACGAAATTTTCCAAAATACCCAATCACCGTTACAATTATAATGTTGTTTGGTATCTACATCAATCTCATAATATTATGAGATTACGACGTCATATACATACATACATACATATATATATATATATATATATATATATATATATATATATATATATATATATATCATAAAAATTGGTCAGTATAGAAAAAGGAAGCAAAATAGATATATAC
The DNA here is from genome assembly GCA_035578905.1 of Stictocephala bisonia. Lineage (NCBI taxonomy): Eukaryota > Metazoa > Arthropoda > Insecta > Hemiptera > Membracidae > Stictocephala > Stictocephala bisonia. The sequence continues at coordinate 595,506 of JAQJVL010000245.1, read as the reverse complement.
ACTTTATATAGATTAATAGTTTTTTCATGATTATATATTTTAAAATAAGATATAAAATGAACTGTTACATCAGTTGAGTATACTGTACGAATAGATTTTACAATGACCAAAATAAATTGATAAAATGCCCATAAACCTAAATATTTTCTAAATTTAATGTTTATGACGTGAATGTTTTGTGTATAACATTTTATTTTTAATAATGTATAGTTTGATAATGAAAAGAATATCGATAAAGAGTGTCCTATTTACATTATGCTGAAAATTAAACTATTGAACACAAAATATATGTAAATGTGCATGGAAGTACACATTTCTTGATTAATGTGTTAAAAGAAGTGGAATACGAAGTAATACTTAACTAACTGTGGATGGTGGTTTTATAGTAAAGGCATAAAATCAATTAGGTTTAGATTTCCTCTTATCAAAAATAAGAAATAATTTGGGTAACCTCTACAATTTACATCAATTTATATAATATATTTAAAGATAACCTTAAATCATTCTTTTTGCAAGGCAAAATAAATATATATATAAAAAAAACAGTTTAAGATTTTATCTAATATTGATAAACCTATTTAAATATGTTTCATGAAAGATATTGACTAAGAAACGAACTACAAACATGCAACTTCCTTACCAAGCTTCGTGTAATAGGTGTACTTAGAATACAAACACTGAAGTACCAAAGTCAAGTTTGAGTACTTTAAAGTCGTAAGTACAATGGCGGTTCAGAACACATATGCTCAGCGCAAAGGAAATTAAGTCTACATTAAATTTTGACGTTTTTTTGGTGACTAAACTGAGTTTTACTTTCTACTGTATTGTTTAACTATACATAAACATAGGTTTAAATGTTATTGTTAGATTGTTTATATTAATAGAGCAAGTGATTAAGAAAGTTTTATTTAGTATATTTTGTTAAACAAGGTTGGATTCAGTACTAAACAAGTACTAGCATAGTCATTTTACTGATTTAGTATATTTTTTCAGTACTGTTTTATATAGTGTTCTCATTTAATTTCAGTAAAGCTTGTGTCCATAGAGCAATAAAATAAAAACAAGAATATGACAGTCGTTAGAATAAAACAAAACAATACTTGTAGCAACTAATATTGCATACTGGGCATGGTAGTATTTTATATAAATATACATGAATTATTACTAATTATTGATGATATATCAAACACATTCAACATAAATAATGTTCTATGAATCAATATAAATGTTACATCATATGATTTAACCAAATATTAACTATAAGGACTAAGAATAATTAAATCACAAAAGGTTAACTCTCCTTTTTCTGTATGATGATGTTTTACTATCGAAATAGTTTATAGAGTGGTGTTATATTAATACCACTGTACGTCTATGGGCGGGTGGGTGGGTCATTACCATTGTACGTGTATTTCAATACCACTGTACGTGTATGGGTGGGCGGGTGGGTCAATACCACTATACGTGTATGGGTGGTCGGGTAGGTCAAAACCACTGTACGTGTATGGTAGGGTGGGTGGGTCAATACCACTGTACGTGTATGGGTCGGCGGGTGGGTCAATACCACTGTATTTGTATGGGTGGGTGGGTGGGTCAATACCACTGTACGTGTATGGGTGGGCGGGTGGGTCAATACCTCTGTACGTGTATGGGTGGGTGTATGGGCTATTACTGTAAGTGAATATACGGATGGGTTAATACCACCGTATATTTATGGATACGTACAACATGTTTGCCCGTATATATCCTGATGTAGCTGATAATAAAAACTTAATCTTATAGAAAATATGTAAGTCAGAGTTTAGAGGGGTTTGAGTCAAGAAAAAAAATATATTTAAAATGCTTTATTGAAGCCAAAGCTTTACATAACAACAAATTTGCCCTAAATTGGAAAGATCTTAACTAAAAAAGTTCAGTTTTATCGAAAAAATTTTATTTACGTTGATTTCGTCACGTACGTTAACAATGGCAAGAAAATAGATAGTTCTTACCATACTGATAAGGATGATGAGATTTTGTTTGTTTGTTGTTTGTTGTTTGTTGGAAATTAACATTTTATTTATTTACCAGAAGCTTTAAGGACTACACAACAGTTTAGTATTGACTTACTATTAAAATTAATGACACATATAATTCGTAGAAGCATATAATAAATAACACTAAATACAGCATATTTATAAGTTAAAATATTAATCCATAGGAAAAGCGTCCATGGGGGAATATCTTCGCAGATCTGAATCTGTAAAAGGCTGGAAATGGAATTTGACGTATGTTACAATGAATAACTAATAGAGTTAGTTATTAACTAATAGAGGAAAAGGGTATTTTTAAATGTTTAAAATGATTTACATATTAAAATACCAATCGTTGTGCAGTTAATTTAAATGGATATAAATTAATTAAATAATTAGCAAGCAAACAGAACGGCTAAAGAATACCAAACATCTAAAGGAGCGTATTAAAATGGGGAGTTTCGGAATGTTTCCATTTGTTCAGGTCTCCTGTAATTGAACCTGCTTTATGTCTAGACCCCTCAATTACTAACTCTAATAAAAATTAATTAACAGTGTATTAACCTTGATGTAAAATCAAGTTTTATTAGAGTACAGCAATATCAAATGACATAGCTCTAATCAGCGTGTTCCAAAAGCATTTAACTAGTTTTTAAAGTTAGTGAGATTTTGGTTTTAAGTGTAATTAATATGTCTGTGTTTTAATGCATCATTAGGATTTATGTTAAATATGGGATAAATGTTATAGTTATTTTTAACAAAGTACATCTTTTATACGTTATAAATTTGTAAAATATTCAATTTTACTTTCCCCTATATGCGTTAGCATAGAAAAGTATTGTGATCGTCCAAAAACAATTTTCTACAATTTGGTCGAAAAATATATTAAAGCGTCCTCTGAACCCGAAAAAGTGTTTTTTCCCAAAAACCTTTTTGGTGTCTGTCTGTATGTGTGTATGTGCAGTTCACTGGATACCAAACTGATGGATACATTTTTGTTCAATTTGGTATGCAGGTGTATTAAGCGAATACATCTAGAGAATTTGTTTAGTTTTTGAACATTTAGTTTTTTTAATTTGTATGGACAAAAAAATTCAAAAATATAATTTTCTCAAAAACAGCTTTAATAATTTTGATAGGCTGTTTTTAAATAAAATATGAGAATTACAATTAGAAATATTTTATTGAAAACCGCATGTTTCTAGCTTGATTGGTTTTTGAGTTATGCCAAAACAACATATTTAGGAATAAAACTGGTAAATTTCATGGTTTAAATTTCTTTAGTGTTTATTATGGGGGGAATATTTTATTAAAAACTGCATGTTTCTAGCTTGACTAGTTTTTTAGTTATGCCAAAACAACATTTTTAGGAATCAAACTGGTAAATTTTATAGTTTAAATTTGTTTAGTGTTTAATATGAGGAAAAATTTGTTCCAATTATGTGGAACCCAACGTTTTATAAATGATATTTAACGATTATCATTAACATAATTATTTTATATTACTTATTAAAGTTCCAAATAAAAAATGTAAAATAACATTTTACTGATAAATTACAGTGTAATAACTAACCAACAGTGTGTTCAGTTATAACCATTCTTTTCATTGGCTAAACTCAGTTAATACGAGATTGCGAGGGTGGATAGGGTGAGCAAACAGCTGACAGCTGCTATAACTGAGCAGGCAGGTGACATTATTGATGAAGAGTATCCCCCCCCCTTGTAATAATGTAAGGGTTCACTTCCCCTCTATCACCAGCTGGAAACCATTCAATATTCTACCAGATGCACTGCAACAATAGAGTGTTTCGAATTGTCACATTCTCTTACTTATCATTTCATATTCTATAATACGCTAGTTTTTTCATCCTTTGCTAACATTACCAACCCCTAGTTAGTGACTACGTTCTTGTACTAATTACGTATCTTTACTAAACTTCATTTACATCGGCGAAGTTGTTACATGTTAAGTTGAAATTATGAATTATTTCTGAATGATTTAATTGGGATGTTTATAATTAATCATATTTTAATAATTTGGGGTGTGGTGTTTTTATCTCAAGTTTTGCTACCTGACGATTTTCATAATTAACCTCTTAATTATGAAAGAGATTTTTCATTGCTTCACTTCACTCTTTATTTATATAAGTACTGAACGTAATTTATTTATAATTTCTCGTTTTCAGATAACATTCATAGTCAACATTATACTTCTAATATAATTTACTCTAATATTTATATAATTATGACAAGAATGAAGAGTTATGAAATAAAAGAGAAAAAGAAAGTACTTTAATTTAACACAGTATACATCAAGGAAGTTAAGAATAAAATATACACTAAAAATGGCAATAAGTTTGGTCTTCTTAAACAGTTATTAAATCACTAAAATACATATAAAACGTCATGTATAATCTGGTTTGTATTTGTATAACTGATCTTCTCAAATAGGTTAACATTTAAATTATAGTTATCCCTATACAATTTAGTATTTTCGTTTTAAAAAGGTTGTGCTAAAGCAACTGTTTTTGTGATAAAGTAAATAGGTAGTTTTCAATAAACCTTTTTAAAGCATTTTAATTGAAAACCATAAAATGTTCTTTGTTGCAAATGTCGTTTGTTGCAAATGTATACCATCATAATATTTCTCATTTTTATAAAATTTCTCATTAACTTCCTTTATACAATTTCATGTATTTTATTTACTTTTATAACTTTCAATGATTGTAGAATGTATGTAATTATCTTGAGTTTGCCTATCCTCCTTTTTTATCTCATATGAAGTTTAAAGTCAGTGTAACCCACAAAACAGATCAGCAAAGTGAGTTGTAACACAACCCCTCATAAAACTCACACAAAGACAGGCATTGGACTATTGAATTAACAATACCCAGAGGGGGTTGGGAGGGAGCCCCGTCGAGACACTGAAGGTGATTGAGTTGCAAACAACTCGAGGAGGTGACACACCCCACACACCTCGCCCTCCACTCCAAGAAATACTGTCTGATTTTATAATTCAGTCAAGCTGAAAAGAACCTTTCTTATTCTTTATGAAAATTTAGTAACTGCAACACTATAAGTAATGGAATTAATAAAATATATTAACTATTAAAATATGACATATAAATTATTATTTGTTAAATGCTATGCTACCAATGTTTGTCTTTAAATAGTTCATCTTTTAGAAAGAAGGACTTAAAAAAATCATTTGTAAAACTGATTTGTGTCATTAAGATGTCATTTTTGTAGTGGTAAATATGGAGAGTAATCGAATTCCAGAACAATTAGATCATTGCTAGATGTTGCTTTCATATTATACCCTTTTTTGAAAGCAGAAAATTTGTCTGCCGTCTTCTTGTAAACCTAATAGTAAAATTGGAAAGAATCGTGGAGGTTTGCCTCAAGTTTAATTTCACATTTATGGCAGAAGTCACATATGTCACCGTACGTTTTTTTACATGTAAAATTGGTTTCTCTAAAGAATTAAAAATATATGTGGTATTTAATTTGTAGTGCTCCACCTGTTTCTTCACTGGAGTACATTTTAAATGCGTCATAATTATCTTTAATTTCCATATAAGGATTACAATACTAAAATCTTTTCGAATTCCTCTGAGTATAGTGGCTTTGACAATGTGGAATGATATTAATTTTATTCATAGTTAAATTCTTCTACTATTCACAAGATTTACACGTTTTGAGCAAATTTATTTGCCCTATATATCTTTCTTCTGAACTATTCATAGTATTTTTCAGATATCTTAAAAGTACTCAAAATAAAGCTACATCAAACTGATTCGTCCTTTCCACTAATCCTAACTGGATGACTCTAAGTTAAGTTCCTCTCTTATTCAGGTTCTACGGTTCTCCTTGATCTACAATCTTCCTTAAGTTTAAAAAATGCAGGGAAGTAAATGTCATGCATCCTGTAGCCTTATTAAAGCTACTATTTATTTTTGATATTTCGAACAAACTTAAATGAGAGATTAAAATAAGACTTCTTCTATGATAAAAAGTTTTTCTTTATTTATCTTCTTATAAAATATAACTTCAACAAATAAAATTGGTTTCTTCTACAAATAATGATAAAAACGAAAATAAAAATCTCTTCTTTTATTGACTCAATGGAACATAAATAAATTAAAACAACTCTTCCAAAATGATAAATTAAATATCTTCAGACCAGAACCTTTTTTATTTATTTAACTTTTTTAGTAAATTTCTTTAAACTTTTTAATCAAAAAATTCTTAATTCAAAATTGTATTAAATTGTCTAAAATTTTCTAAATTTAATTTTCTAAAGTTGTTTTAAAATTGTCTAAAATTGTTTTTAAATTGCCTCCGGGAGATCTGGAGCCAAAAGAAATAACCAGTTTTTAGTGACTTGAAACATTTTTCCTTTTACTTACAAAGTTCAAACAGCAAAACAAAGAAAATCAAAACAGTCTAAAAATGTGTCACTAAAAGAGTGACTTCAATCCAGAAACAAGTTTAACCGCGCATACTTGGTGGATCTTACCCTATCTACTAAAACCCTACTGAAAATCTCTAACTAAAGAAAACTTGTAAAAATTACTTACGTAGCTGTCCTGGAGGTTTCGAATCCAAAATTGACCACAACAAAGCTCGACCGGCATTCAAACAATCACTCACAAGCGAACTACAGAAAAATTGCCGCAACGGTAAAGGAAAACCGAAAAGGTACAAGTCGCCATGTGCTCGAAAGCGGAACGAACGTGGTCTCACTAAGAAAGATATAGGAAAACTGACCGAACGGCCGCACGCTTCGACCCACGGAATTAACCCCAGTTTAACTCTAGAAGCTAAACCAACCAATTAGAACCCTCTAAACCAGGACATCTGAACAGGTAAGGCTGGTTCAATACCACTGTACATGTATGGGTGGGCGGGTGGGTCAGTGCCACTGTACATGTATGGATGGGCGCGTGGGTCAATACCACTAAATGTGTATGGGTGAGTGGGTGGGTCAATACCATTGTACGTGTATTGACCAATGAACGTGAATGGGAGGGCGGGTGGGTCAGTACTAATGTACATGTATGGGTGGGTCAGTACCACTGAACGTGAATGGGAGGGCGGGAGGGTCAGTACCAATGTACATGTACGGGTGAGCCAGTACCACTGTACGTGAATGGGAGGACGGGTGGGTCAGTACCAATGTACATGTATGGGTGGGTCAGTACCACTGAACGTGAATGGGAGGGCGGGAGGGTCAGTACCAATGTACATGTACGGGTGAGCCAGTACCACTGTACGTGAATTTTTAGTTCACCCTATATGACATACGATTGTAAACATGTTGCCTTCAGAAAACATGTCGTATTAAATTGACAGGAAATTAACAAACGTGAAAATACTGGTTATTTAACTATTTTATATGGGAAAAAACTACTTTTTTATTTAAAAGGGGAAGATTCTGAATTTTTCTCAAATCTTGGAGAATTTCTTACAGTTCTTACAAAATTTAACATTTTCTAAATACAATTTTTCTAATTTAATTATAATGCAACAATTAACGATTGTTACAATCCTTTGCCTCTTAAAGTAGAAAGTAGCAAACAGCTCTTTCTGATCAGATAGATTTTGTAGAATTCTTTAGTAAAACATTTTTTGGAGTTACGAAAATATATATATGACGTAAAATATTTACCTGTCACGTTTACCTTCTTTTTGAGAGGGATATAACATAAAAAAGAGTTCCTTCTTTCTTTTGCAACTTTGCTCTTCCATCTGTCCTTATATGTAGATTTGTACATACCTCCCTTTTTATTAAGTGTGAAGGACCTCATTACGATTGTTTAACACACGAAAACTCATTTCAAAATGAAATCAATTAATAAAAGAAACAAACCACTAACACACTGATTACTAATACTAAGGACAATCATATGGAAACACAGTAACATATATGTGAGTGTATAAGGAATGCATTAAAACGTTTTCCACAAAAAGGGCGTAGAGTTCTAAAAGACCTTATTGCAGCAACAACCTCGTCTATTAGTAATGTTTACACGATTGTAAAAGTGTATAGGAAGTATATATTTCTTATTCCTAAGTATTAAATCTACTCGACTGTTATGTAGCACAGGAGAGAACTGGACTTTCTGGAACAAACTCTCCCAGGTTCAGATAAGGCCGAAATCTCCCTCAGGAAACGGCAACTGCAATAGTTCTTGCACAGTAATAGTTATGCCAACTTCGATAGGTTGTTATCTGAATCTGAATTCGCACAGTGGAGGAAACCCTTTTCCAATGTCATTTCAATGTTCACAAGTCTTTAAATAAATGTTTCCACCTGTTAACACTAAACCGATGTGATGGAGTGAAATAAAATTTTGACGAAGTATAATTGCTAAGAGGCAGAATTATTGTTAATTGGTAAATAATATTGGATTTGTATATTATTTAGTATTATTTATTTATACTGTCAGCCAAAAAAAAATTAGTGACTACATAAAATTTACGTGAAATAAAATAAAATGGAACTAAATTAGGTAAACAATTTTCAATAAATCCACGACAGAGTGTAATGAATACTTTAAGACATAATAGACTGCAGTTTCGATAGTGTATACACTTGTTTAGTCATATTAATATCCTGCGTATTTAATTTCTTAAACTTTTAAAGAGGTTTTTTAATCAGGAATATATTCAATGATGGGTGTAAGTAGTTCATTCTTAACAATTTATGCTGAAAACCTGACTGACATTTTTTTGTCTCAGTTCAGTTGGTTTGAAAGCTTAGTTTATGCTACAGCAGTTTATTCCTGGGCTTAAGAAGAAAGTTGATCCTTTTTCCAGTTAATATTTTAGCCAATCATTTTGTTCCTTCTTTCGTGTGAGATGGATAAGTACATTGTTATTATACTGCTGTAATTTATACTTAAAAAGTGCATAACACGCTATAAATGTACAATATATAACAAGCATTTAATAACTAAATATAAGTTTGCTCGTCACCACACCACGATCTGCTCTCTACTACTCTGCAATCTACTCTCATCACACTAATTCAAAATACATGTTTAAATATTCTTGACAACTGTCATCTCAAAAAAAAAAAAAAAAAAAAAAAAAAGAAATATAGTAAATAATCAATACATTTATTTAATTACATTTTCATCAGATACTATCATATAGGTTAGTTATTAAAATTTAAATTCTATTTCTGTTTCGAGAAGTCAATATTTTTATAATTGTTCAATATAGTTACTGAAATATAGTAGATGGCTAAATTATTAAACTAGCACTTTTTGGATCAAAATTGTTTCTATATTAAGATGTCTTTCATTTACTATAGCAACAATAACAGTTTAAAACTGACATATTTTGTATATAATTGTTTATCATATTACAATCGATATCGTTTGACTGCAACCTGCGAGCTGCAATAAATTCATTTAGTGGTGTTAGCAGCAAAGGAGAATCAATATGCAGCTTCACCGCGTTTTACAAATTAATAGTTTCTAGTCTGATAATTTAATAACCATCGAGTACATCTAACAATAAATTATAATATATAATGATAAATTATTTTTAGCCTATTATTGCATGGGTGATAGAACAATACGAAAAAAAATTTAACATATATGTCAGATAAATGAAGGCTAAAAGAAAAACATTTCTTTGTATTTTTACGTTATAACTAACACGTAGATAATTCAGGCAGAATATTTGTTAAAAAAAACTGGAAAAACTCTGTTTAGTAAAATAATAACAGCTTATTCTGAAAAAAACTAAACTAGTTTAGAAAACACGGAATGTGAACTACACTCGTCGTGGTCCAATTGGACCCATATGTGAACGAAAACAAGAAGATCATATTTAATAATACGAAGTTTTAAAAGGAACAGTATTTTTACCTTTCCTTTGTATCTGCGCGCGCGCGCAAACACACACACACACACACACACACACACACACACACACACACACACACACACACACACACACACACACACACACACACACACACACACACACACACACACACACACACACACACACACACACACACACACACACACACACACACACACACACACACACACACACACACACACACACACACACACACACACACACACACACACACACACACACACACACACACACACACACACACACACACACACACACACACACACACACACACACACACACACACACACACACACACACACACACACACACACACACACACACACACACACACACACACACACACACACACACACACACACACACACACACACACACACACACACACACACACACACACACACACACACACACACACACACATATATATATATATAATTTTTGATATAAATATAAAAAATTATATCTTCAATAAATTCATGTTAAATGTCATGTCATAAAATGAAGAGTATATATATATATATATATATATATATAAAGTTCAGTATAAATTAAAACAATAGAAGACATTTAATTAAACATTTGAAAGGAACCATACCTTTAAAAAATCCGGGCGAGCAATAGTTTAGATTATTGTTCACCACACAAACCACGAAATGTCCTGCAGCCCCAAGAGGACAGATGGAGGTTGTATTTTCTTATCTGGCCATCCCCTTGGGGAGGGCATATTGAGCTTTGGACACACGTTTCGTTTGTTTTAAAAAATCTACCTCTAGGTAACTTTATACATATATAATACTCTTAAATAACAATTAATAGTACAATGGTTTCTATTTGTAATATACATTTAGGTAATTCGTTATTCAATGTAGTAAAATAATGAAAAATTTATTTTGTCATCAAGGACATAAGTTATTTTTTCCATTTTTCTTAACTATGTAATAATCTAATGATTATTGGATAAGGAATGCATTAAAACGTTTTCCACAAAAAGGGCGTATAGTTCTAAAAGACCTTATTGCAGCAACAGCCTCATCTATTAGTAATGTTTACACGATTGCAAATGTGTATAGGAAGTATGTATTTCTTATTCCTACGTTTTAAATCTACTCGAATGTTATGTAGCACAGGAGAGAACTACACTTTCTGGAACAAACTCTCCCAGGTTTAGATAAGGCCCAAATCTCCCTCAGGAAACGGCAACTGCAATAGTTCTTGCACAGTAATAGTTATGCCAACTTCGATAGGTTGTTATCTGAATTTACACAGCGGAGGAAACCCTTTTCCAATAGCATTTCAATGTTCACAAGTCTTTAAATAAATGTGTCAATACATTATTGGATTTGTGAAAAGAACCTATTCAGGCAGAGTCAGGAGGTGAACCAGTATTACAAAAGGTGATTATAGCTGATAAAAACTCTCATTCATAGCCAAGATTCACACCTAATAATTACTAATTTAACAATTTAGTTAAAAATATAGTTTGAATGAGTTTCGCTTTGTAGTAAATTCAATATATGATAAAAATAAATTATGCTTAATCTTATGTATTCTAATTTAATCTTATTCCAAGAAGAATAGTTATTATATTCCCCCTAAACATTCTTAAAGCAGTCACACTAGTTGAAAATTTAATTAAATGTAACAAATTTTGTTTTTTAACTAATATTAAAAATTCCTGGTCTCTCTGAGTATGGTAAAGGTAGCTACCGAAATTGTTTGATTGTTTTAATTGATTATATATACATTTTCGTACTAATATTGCAATATCATTATGTTTAGGGTTGTTTATTTGATTTTATAAATATCCATAACAGAGTTAAAACTATATTATAAACTATCATTGGATTTATTGTAAATGCCAAAACCGATTAATAAACAATATTTGTAAATATATATCAAGAGGTAATTTTAATAAAATTAAATATTTATGGTTTATTATTAAATACAGTTCTACATTTTTAGTTTGCTTAAAAACATTTCTTACTTTAAATAAGTGCTTGTTCTCCTAAAAAGAAGCATTTATAGTTTGTTTAAATTTTATAGTATCGTTGGAGATATTACAGTTCCTTAATTTTGTGGGACTTTCTTTAATTATAACTTCCATAAATAGTTTAATAAATACACGCCGTTTTTAAGAGTATGAGACTCATCTCGTTTTCAGGTTGTTTAAGGTGACTTATATTAATATTTAAAAAAATAAAAGAAATTTCTAAAGTGGCCTTGTCACAATATTTGCTATACAAACGTTCAACCTATGAAATAGTCCACTTAAAAAATATACACACAACAACAATAAACATTAAAATATCAAATCCTAAAAATCAAGAAACGAAATCTCATGAACAAGATTTACAAAAATTAATAACTATCATTGTAACCAGAGTAGTAACGAAGAGCTCCCCTCAGAGGTAAAGTTAGACCAGTTAGTGTATAGGGCCTAGGGGAGAGATAACTGTTACCTATGTAAAAACGTTACTGGCCATCATTGTAATCAGAGTAGTAATGTAGTGCTTCCCTCAGAGGTAAAGTTAGACCAGTTAGTGTATAGGGCCTAGGGGAGAGATAACTGTTACCTATGTAAAAACGTTACTGGCCATCATTGTAATCAGAGTAGTGATGTAGTGCTTCCCTCAGAGGTAAAGTTAGACCAGTTAGTGTATAGGGCCTAGGGGAGAGATAACTGTTACCTATGTAAAAACGTTACTGGCCATCATTGTAATCAGAGTAGTGATGTAGTGCTTCCCTCAGAGGTAAAGTTAGACCAGTTAGTGTATAGGGCCTAGGGGAGAGATAACTGTTACCTATGTAAAAACGTTACTGGCCATCATTGTAATCAGAGTAGTGATGTAGTGCTTCCCTCAGAGGTAAAGTTAGACCAGTTGGTGTATAGGACCTAGGGAAGAGACAACTGTTACTTATGTAAAAACGTTACTGGCCATCATTGTAATCAGAGTAGTAATGTAGTGCTCCCCTCAGAGGTAAAGTTAGACCAGTTATTGTATAGGGCCTAGGGGAGAGATAACTGTTACCTATGTAAAAACGTTACTGGCCATCATTGTAATCAGAGTAGTAATGTAGTGCTCCCCTCAGAGGTAAAGTTAGACCAGTTACTGTATAGGGCCTAGGGGAGATATAACTGTTACCTATGTAAAAACGTTACTGGCCATCATTGTAATCAGAGTAGTAATGTAGTGCTCCCCTTAGAGATAAAGTTAGACCAGTTCCAGTTAGACCATAAAGTTAGAAACAGTTATAGTATAGGGCCCAGGGGAGAGACAACTGTTACAGATCTATAAGCGTTACTTTCCAACATTTTAACCAGTGTAGTGACGTAGAGGAACCCTTAGAGGTAAATCTAGACCAGCTGGTGTATAGGGCTGGAGGGAGATATAACTGTTACCTATGTAAAAACGTTACTGGCCATCATTGTAATCAGAGTAGTGATGTAGTGCTTCCCTCAGAGGTAAAGTTAGACCAGTTAGTGTATAGGGCATAGGGGAGAGATAACTGTTACTTATGTAAAAACGTTACTGGCCATCATTGTAATCAGAGTAGTGATGTAGTGCTTCCCTCAGAGGTAAAGTTAGACCAGTTAGTGTATAGGGCCTAGGGGAGAGATAACTGTTACCTATGTAGAAACATTACTGGCCATCATTGTAATCAGAGTAGTAATGTAGTGCTCCCCTCAGAGGTAAAGTTAGACCAGTTAGTGTATAGGGCATAGGGGAGAGATAACTGTTACTTATGTAAAAACCTTACTGGCCATCATTGTAATCAGAGAAGTGATGTAGTGCTTCCCTCAGAGGTAAAGTTAGACCAGTTAGTGTATAGGGCCTAGGGGAGAGATAACTGTTACCTATGTAAAAACGTTACTGGCCATCATTGTAATCAGAGTAGTGATGTAGTGCTTCCCTCAGAGGTAAAGTTAGACCAGTTAGTGTATAGGGCCTAGGGGAGAGATAACTGTTAGAGATGTAAAAACGTTACTGGCCATCATTGTAATCAGAGTAGTGATGTAGTGCTCCCCTCAGAGGTAAAGTTAGACCAGTTGGTGTATAGGGCCTAGGGGAGAGATAACTGTTACAGATGTAAAAACGTTACTGGCCATCATTGTAATCAGAGTAGTAATGTAGTGCTCCCCTCAGAGGTAAAGTTAGACCAGTTGGTGTATGAGGCCTAGGGGAGAAACAACTGTTACAGATGTAAAAACGTTACTGGCCATCATTGTAGTCAGAGTAGTGATGTAGTGCTTCCCTCAGAGGTAAAGTTAGACCAGTTGGTGTATAGGGCCTAGGGGAGAGATAACTGTTACAGATGTAAAAACGTTACTGTCCAACATTTTAACTAGTGTAGTGACGTAGAGCTCCCCTCAGTGGTAAAGTTAGACCAGTTGGTGTATAGGGCCTAGGGGAGAGACAACTGTTACAGATCTATAAGCGTTACTGTCCAACATTTTAACCAGTGTAGTGACGTAGAGCTCCCCTCAGAGGTAAAGTTAGACCAGTTGGTGTATAGGGCTGGAGGGAGATATAACTATTACATATCTACAAACCTTACTGGCTAACATTGTAGCCAGGTTAGTGATACAGAACTCCTCTAAGAGTTAAAGTTAGTTCAGCTGGTGTATAATGCCAACGGGAGATATAACTACTACAGAGAGCTCCCCTTAGAGTTAAAGTTAGACCAGGTGGTGTATAGCGCCGTGGGGATATATAACTATTACAGATATATAAACATTACTGACCAAATTGAAACCAGAGTAGTTACGTAGAGCTCCCCTCAGAGGTAAAGTTAGACAACCTGGTGTATAGGGCCATTGGTAAATATAACTATTACAGATCTACAAACGTTACTGGCCAACATTGTAACCAGGGTAGTGAAGTAGAGCTCCTCTCAGATGTAAAGCTAGACCATCTGTTATATAGGGCAAGTGGTAGATATAGTTATTTCAGATCTACATATGTTACTGGCCAACAATGTACGAGAATAGTGACGTATATCTCCACTCAGAGGTGAAGTTAGACAAGCTAGTGTATAGGGCCATGGGGAAATATAACTAATACAGATCTACAAACGTTACTGGCCAACATTGTAACCAGAGTAGTAACAAAGAATTCCTTTTAGAGGTAAAGTTAGACCAGCTGTGAATAGGGCCAGAGAGCGATATAATAATTACAGATCTACAAAAGTTACTGGCCAACATTAAAACCAGGATAGTTACACAGTCCTTCTCTCAAAGGTAAAGTTAGACAAGCTATTGTATAGGGCCTAGGAGGATATATAACTATTACAGATCTACAAACGTTACTAACCAACATTGTAACCAGGGTAATGACGTAGATTTCCACTCAGAGTTAAAGTTATACCAGCTAATGTATAGTGCCTAGGAGGAGATATAATTATTACAGATCTACAAACGTTACTGGCTAACATTGTAAACTGAGTAGTGACGTAGACCTCCCCTCATAGGTTAAGTTAGACAAGGTCGTGTATAGGGCCATGGGGAGATATAATTATTACAGATCTACAAACGTTACTGGCTAACATTATATCCTGAGTAGTGACGTAGACCTCCCCTCATAGGTTAAGTTAGACAAGGTCGTGTATAGGGCCATGGGGAGATATAACTATTACAGATCTACAAACATTACTGGCTAACATTGTAAACTGAGTAGTGACGTAGACCTCCCCTCATAGGTTAAGTTAGACAAGGTCGTGTATAGGGCCATGGGGAGTTATAACTATTACAGATCTACAAACATTACTGGCTAACATTGTAAACTGAGTAGTGACGTAGACCTCCCCTCATAGGTTAAGTTAGACAAGGTCGTGTATAGGGCCATGGGGAGTTATAACTATTACAGATCTACAAACATTACTGGCTAACATTGTAAACTGAGTAGTGACGTAGACCTCCCCTCATAGGTTAAGTTAGACAAGGTCGTGTATAGGGCCATGGGGAGTTATAACTATTACAGATCTACAAACATTACTGGCTAACATTGTAAACTGAGTAGTGACGTAGACCTCCCCTCATAGGTTAAGTTAGACAAGATCGTGTATAGGGCCATGGGGAGTTATAACTATTACAGATCTACAAACATTACTGGCTAACATTGTAAACTGAGTAGTGACGTAGACCTCCCCTCATAGGTTAAGTTAGACATGGTCGTGTATAGGGCCATGGGGAGTTATAACTATTACAGATCTACAAACATTACTGGCTAACATTGTAAACTGAGTAGTGACGTAGACCTCCCCTCATAGGTTAAGTTAGACAAGGTCGTGTATAGGGCCATGGGGAGTTATAACTATTACAGATCTACAAACATTACTTGCTAACATTGTAAACTGAGTCGTGACGTAGACCTCCCCTCATAGGTTAAGTTAGACAAGGTCGTGTATAGGGCCATGGGGAGTTATAACTATTACAGATCTACAAACATTACTGGCTAACATTGTAAACTGAGTAGTGACGTAGACCTCCCCTCATAGGTTAAGTTAGACAAGGTCGTGTATAGGGCCATGGGGAGTTATAACTATTACAGATCTACAAACATTACTGGCTAACATTGTAAACTGAGTAGTGACGTAGACCTCCCCTCATAGGTTAAGTTAGACAAGGTCGTGTATAGGGCCATGGGGAGTTATAACTATTACAGATCTACAAACATTACTGGCTAACATTGTAAACTGAGTAGTGACGTAGACCTCCCCTCATAGGTTAAGTTAGACAAGGTCGTGTATAGGGCCATGGGGAGTTATAACTATTACAGATCTACAAACATTACTTGCTAACATTGTAAACTGAGTCGTGACGTAGACCTCCCCTCATAGGTTAAGTTAGACAAGGTCGTGTATAGGGCCATGGGGAGTTATAACTATTACAGATCTACAAACATTACTGGCTAACATTGTAAACTGAGTAGTGACGTAGACCTCCCCTCATAGGTTAAGTTAGACAAGGTCGTGTATAGGGCCATGGGGAGTTATAACTATTACAGATCTACAAACATTACTGGCTAACATTGTAAACTGAGTAGTGACGTAGACCTCCCCTCATAGGTTAAGTTAGACAAGGTCGTGTATAGGGCCATGGGGAGTTATAACTATTACAGATCTACAAACATTACTTGCTAACATTGTAAACTGAGTCGTGACGTAGACCTCCCCTCATAGGTTAAGTTAGACAAGGTCGTGTATAGGGCCATGGGGAGTTATAACTATTACAGATCTACAAACATTACTGGCTAACATTGTAAACTGAGTAGTGACGTAGACCTCCCCTCATAGGTTAAGTTAGACAAGGTCGTGTATAGGGCCATGGGGAGTTATAACTATTACAGATCTACAAACATTACTGGCTAACATTGTAAACTGAGTAGTGACGTAGACCTCCCCTCATAGGTTAAGTTAGACAAGGTCATGTATAGGGCCATGGGGAGTTATAACTATTACAGATCTACAAACATTACTGGCTAACATTGTAAACTGAGTAGTGACGTAGACCTCCCCTCATAGGTTAAGTTAGACAAGGTCGTGTATAGGGCCATGGGGAGTTATAACTATTACAGATCTACAAACGTTACTTGCTAACATTATATCCTGAGTAGTGACGTAGAGCTCCCCTCATAGGTTAAGTTAGACAAGGTCGTGTATTGGGCCATGGGGAGTTATAACTATTACAGATCTACAAACGTTACTGGCTAACATTGTAAACTGAGTAGTTACACAGTCCTCCTCGCAATGGTAAAGTTAGACAAGCTAGTGTATAGGGCCATGGGGAGATATAACTATTACAGATCTGTAAATGTTACTGGCTATCATTGTAGCCTGAGTAGTGACGTAGACCTCCCCTCATAGGTTAAGTTAGACAAGGTCGTGTATAGGGCCATGGGGAGATATAGCTATTACAGATCTATAAACGTTACTGGCCAACATTGTAACCAGGGTAGTTACGCAGTGCTCCTCTCAAAGGTAAATTTAGACAAGCTAGTGTATAGTACCTAGGAGAGATATAACTATTACAGATCTACAAATGTTACTAGCTACCATTATAACCAGAGCAGTTACACAGTTCTGCTTTTGGAGGTAAAGTTAGACCAGCATGTGTGTAAGGTCAAGGGGAGTTATAAATTTTGTTGGCAATTTTTTTTTCTCTCAGAGAGAATAAATAACGGGATAATGACCATTATTAATTCTCTCAGGGGACGATCCCTAAAGGAGATGCAGTATATGTATTAGCAGGGGATTTGGTGAACCGTTTTTTAAATATATACATAATTCCTTTACAGTAAGTATTTAATCAACCTTATCACTACTGCTAATAGTTTTTAAATTAAGAATACTTAATTTTCTTATTACTGTATTTAATAATTTTTTTTGTGATAAATCACATAAAAATAATTTGTAACTTAACGAAAATGTAATATGAAACTTATGCATTTTGTAAAATGATACACACTTATTACTAGTATCTGGAACAATAAACATTTCATATACAAAATAAATGTTGTAGATAATTGTACAGTAGTTCTTTTACATAGTAACATATCTGGTTTTCCAATTATATTACAGACCATGTATTTAGTAAAAATTATCATTCATGTGACAATTAACTATATATATATATATATATATATATATATATATGTGCGTTATATAACACTTTGACAATACCTGTAAGTACATATAAAACCATGGTAACAGTTAATATTTATTACTATTTAAAAAGCTGAGAAATCATATTTACAAGTATAATTAAAATACATTACACAAGAGTTTTAAAACATGCATTTTAATGGCTTCAAATAGCCCAACGTATAACTATTTTGAAATTCGCAACTTAAGTAATGTTTAATAAATTTTCACCACAAAACATGCGCGTATTTTTTACCTCAAAATTAACTATTAACCCTCAAATTCTTGTGTGGAACTGCTATTTCACTTAAATATAATACAAAAAGTCACAGTGTTTGCTAAAAATTAATGTTTAGTATATTTTATAATATTTTTTGTTATCGATTAATGTCAATCAAGTAAAAATTATCTTATCATAATTTAACTTTTCTAGTGGTAAGAAAAATAATTATTTAACTTATTTGAATTTAAGACAAAAAGTTAATTATTATAATTATAACGATTAAGTGTGTCTAATTTGTCTTGTAAAAATCTAAAAACATATTTAGTTTAAATCTATATGATGGGTAAAAAAGGTAGATGAAACATTGAAGGTATACATTTAAACAATTTAGTATATCCAAAATGTCACCGTTAAATACGTCTAGCCTAAGTTGAAGCCAAACTTAAATATTATTTGAAAGAAAATTTCACCATAGGACAAAAATTGCCCTTCTCTAGCAGCTGTGGAGTTCTCGTCACTAATAATGTCACCTGCGAGCGTAGATGTAGCAGATGTTTGATTTTTACGAACATTATCCACCTTTGAATGGGAGAGTGGAATGCTCTGTATCATTGATGTAAGCTGCTTGCTAAAGTGTAGCAGATAATAGCTTTTTACACACATTATCTACCACAAAAAGGAAGGGTGGAATACTCTTTCTTCACCTACTCTCAGATGTAGCAGACGTAAACTTTTACACACCTTATCCAAGTTTAAAGGGTGGGTGTATTATTCTATTTTACTGCTAGATCATTCATAGGGGCTGTACGCTTTTTATACACCTTATCCACTCTTAAAAAGAAGGGTAGATTGATAATATTCAATAATCCTAAGTACTGGCTTAGTTATAGCTGAGGTCAACACTTTTATCACCTTATCCACCCCTAAATGGGAGGGTAGATGCTGATCTACTATAATTCCAGATTCTGGTGGAGTTTAACAGCTCTTTACTCACCTTGCCCAACCTCAAACCGGAGGCAAGAATACTCTTCATCATTAATATCAACTGCTTGCTCAGGTATAGTAGATCTAAACTCTCTACTTAACTTATCCACCCTTAAAATGGAGGTATATTGCTCTCCTTCAATAATGCTAGATTGTGACGTAGTTATAGCAGGTGTGAGCTCTTTTCTCACTTCTCCACTGTAAAGGGTGGTCGGAGTACTCTTTATGAATCATTTTACGTGCTTGGACAGTTATCACAGATGTTACACTTTTACAAACCATACCCTCATTCTAATAGGAGGGTGGGGTACTCTTCATAAATAATATTACCTGGTTGCTTATATCTTCAATAATGATAAGTTTTAGCTTAGTTATAGCAGCTCTCAGTTCTTATATCTTCAATAATGATAAGTTTTAGCTTAGTTATAGCAGCTCTCAGTTCTTATATTTTAAATAATGATAAGTTTTAGCTTAGTTATAGCAGCTCTCAGTTCTTATATCTTCAATAATGATAAGTTTTAGCTTAGTTATAGCAGCTCTCAGTTCTTATATCTTCAATAATGATAAGTTTTAGCTTAGTTATAGCAGGTCTCAGTTCTTGTATCTTCAATACTGACAAGGGATAGCTTAGTTATAGCAGCTGTCAGTTCTTATATCTTCAACAACGATAAGGTTTAGCTTAGTAATGGCAGCTGTCAGTTCTTATATTTTCAATAATAATAAGTTCTAGCTTAGTTATAGCAGCTGTCAGTTCTTATATCTTCAAAAATTATAAGTTTTAGCTTAGTAATGGAAGCTGTCAGTTCATATATCTTCAATAATAATAAGTTCTGGCTTAGTTATAGCAGCTGTCAGTTCTTATATATTCAATAATGACAAGTTTTAGCTTAGTTATAGCAGCTCTTAGTTCTTATATCTTCAATACTGACAAGTTCTAGCTTAGTTATAGCAGCTCTCAGTTCTTGTATCTTCAATAATGATGAGTTTTAGCTTAGTTATAGCATCTCTCAGTTCTTATATCTTCGATAATGACAAGAGCTAGCTTAGTTATAGAAGATTTCAGGTCTGTTCTCACCTTATATACCACTGAAAACGGATGGTGGTGTACTCTTCTTTAATAATGCTACCTCCTTGGTCAAATATCGCACGCGTCAGCTCTTTAATCACCTTATCCGCCCTAAAAACGATGTGTTCTGTGGAATATAATCGTGTTTTGCCGGAATCAATTACCTCAATATTTGATCGTTTTGTACTCGTATAGTAATACATTTGTGATGTGGTACGTTCGTTACTATTAGCCTGTATTTATAACAACTCGTATAGTGCTAGTAAGTGACTAATGTTTTTGAGTACCTTAATTTGTTTACGTATAGTAATTTCATTGAATCTTTATAATCTGAGTTAGTATTGATATTTTAAATAGTAGGCCTACAAAATCACAAGTAACTTCCGGATTCATTAAAAGTTGTTCATCGAATTTAGTAGGTAAGATTGCAACCGTTTCTTTTTTTAGTTAAATTCTCTCAGATTAAAATTCTATTTAATAGGTTATATATTTTTTGGTGTAATGACTCTTATATAAAAAAACATATTTTCCAATATCTGTAATATCATCTTTTTGAATTTCTTTAAGCTATATCATAATTTATAGTTTACCTTTTGAAAATAAAAAATGTATGTAGATTCATTCTTTTACTTTTCATATTTCTGAATGTATCAATTTTAGATTTGATTTAAACTTTTATGTTTATACTATTGATTTTAAAACTATTATATTTTAATTAATTTCTTTTTAATTGGATCATTTGTTCAGGAGTATTAATTACTTTTTCTTTTAGTTCTTGTTATTGTTTTGAGTGTTTTTTTCTTGGTTTTTTGACAAACAGGTTGGATATATATTGTTTTAACCAGTTATTAATTTGATATTTACTAATGGAAAATTTGGCCTCCTTTGCTTTTCCCCTGTCATTTATTATATGGGGCTATGTTATGTGGCAATTCACTGGGAGCACAAGATGCCTTCCGATGCCAAAAGCGCTTTGTTATATTAATGGCAGGTTTGAAAAAAATAAGGGGACTGTAAGCCTCACTTTATTGATCAATCAATAACCCTGTCTAGCTTTTTTATTCAAGCCAATTTGTTCTAGGTAAAAAGTCACATAGATGACTTGAAGGTGGAGTAGTAGATTTTTGGTGTGTTGATAAATTCCTAATTTTATAGTAAAAATTAGTTAATTTAAGGTATTTCCTTGAGATAGGAAAAATATTTATTCCTATCTATTTTTAATGTTAACCACGCTATTAGAACTTGTGATCTTATAAAATGCCAAATTTAGATGACTTTACATTAATACATTTGAACTATAGATTGTACTCGAATAAATGTGCTAGATTTATACTTCGTAGAGTGTTTATGCATATAACATTATATAATATTCTTGAACACCATTTTAGATTGTCTAGAAGAAAGCATATGTTTGAGAGGAAACATAATAAAACATTATATTCTTACCATTGCTTAATACCACGTCTCCATTGCTTGGGAAATAGCCTACCCGGTCATGTTGATATCTTTTTGATTGTTTGAGGTGAATTTTAAAAGGGAAGTCTTCAAGTTCTTTGGTTCATGAACTATATGCCTCATTTAATAATTAGAAAAAAATTATTTGTATCATCTTAATTAATGAAAACTGTATTATTAATGTAAAATGATGTAACCGTATGGAATAAATAAATATATTTTAATGTTAAACATTTCAAAACAGCAATTAAGTATTAAATGAATATTAAACAGATTCGGAAATAGTGGCCCAGTGCTGTATGCCAGCTACTTGGAGACAAGTGTTGTAGAGATTGTAGGCGATATGTTATGCTCAGTCTTCTTAATACCGACATGGTGTCCGCCGGTTGCCATGGACGTGGACACTACAAAAGTAGTAGGGTATGTACATGTTGGATGGTAGTCAGTGTTGTATAGGAGATACAGCTGAATATCAGACTTGTCAGCTAAATTCAGACCAATACTACGTGGTTTGTATCCACGTAAAACTGAAAGTCTCTTAGTTGACCTATTAATTGGAATATTAATAAATTGTGCATTCTGAGTAATATGCAACATTAGTAAGTAACAATGACTACATTCGTTAATTTACGCTCATCACACTAATTCACCCCTCATATTCTACCATGTCTCTACGATCAATGTTTTTAACGCGTTAAGAATGAATAATAATAATAATAAATAGTAACCATAATATTGAATATTAAACATTGGGTGAGAAAACTTACACTTTAATTTTTGTAATTGAAAAATGATAATAAGTTTTAATACTATAACACAATATTATCAATTTAAAAAAATTTTTAAATTTAAATACTGCTTAAAAATTGGTCAAGTCCAACGCAGTTAAACTAGTCAGAATTTAAATATTAATTTAGGTTTAGTTCTGCATCGTTATTTTTTATTATTGCTATTATCCGAATACAAAAAATATGGAAAAATACTATACAAAATAATTTGAACATATTAACAATACATGTAGCATAATGTTTTTTGTAATTTCAGAATTTTACTAATATACTTTGAATATTAGTAAAATTCATAACTTTGAAAAGGAAAAATTATGTTTGTAAGCATATTCACAAAAAGGCTAAATATAATAATAATTCTCTCGTTGCTAAAACAACATAAATAAATGAAATGAAATGAAATGAAATAGTTTTATTGCTTTTTGACAATATGTACATATCGTATAGCAAAAGTCATATTATAATAAAAATGATCCTACAAACTAATGATACATTAAGTGATGTGATAAAATAACTATAGTAACAATTCCAGCAAAGCTTAGTGGGGGAGTTCATTCGTTCACAGATTAACGCATTCATTCACTACAAACACTCTTCTACAGCACTAACATTCATACAAGGATCTCTCCCGAGCCGTCCGCAAATTAGGAGTCAGCTATAAATTCACCCACAGAATAACAAGCGAGAGCCACTAAGTAGCCTTTTAATTGAGACTTGAATTTGTTGAAATTTTGTTCCCTTTTTATATAATCTGGGAGAATGTTTAAAATTTTGACGCCTGCTACAGACGGTTTGCGTTCCAGGGCCGATGTACGGTGCCGAGCCACTCTAAAACTGTGACTACTTCTTGTTTCGTGTTGATGGATGTCGCTACCTCGTGTTAAATTACATTTGAATCTACAATAGAGTGCAGTCTCCAAAATGTAAATGCAAGGCAGCGTTAGCAAACCTAATTCCCTGAAGGACTGATTGCATGACTCTCTAACTTTTAATTTGGAAATTATTCGTATTGCTCTTTTTTGTAGCCGAAAGACTCATTGAAGTCTGTCTAAGGAACAGCTACCCCACAGTCTTACTCCGTAGGTAAGGTGAGGGTAAATGAGACCAAAATAGGCCATTAACTGTACCTTAACTGTGCAAAATTTTGAAATGTTTCTCAAAGCAAAAATACCAGAGGCAATTTTTGCACAAACGCTGTCAATGTGACAGCTCCAGGTCAACGCCCTATCTAGGTGAATTCCCAGGAACTTGACAGTGTTTGTTTCATCAAGAAGAATGCCATCAACCATTATCAGTGGCTTTAAGCAAGACTCTTGATCTCTTAAAGAAAAATGAATGTATTTTGTTTTTGAATGGTTTGTAGATAAATATTCCATTTCAAATTGCTGAACATAGGCATTAAGATTAGTGAACTCTTCAATTTCAAGTGCAGGAATGGACTCAGCTTTGAAGCAGAGTGTTGTATCGTCCGCATATTGAACGATATTTCCACTCAAGACAGAAGACCCTACCTCGTTAACGTAAACCAGGAACATTTGGTTATAGCAAATGAAAAATATAACATATGCATCAACATTAATAAAACAAACATATTGACTAAAACTTCATGCTATAATACGACATTATTTAAATTCATTGTGGCAGTATTATTTCTGATTTTCAATTCCAATTCTTTAGTATGTATGATATTTTAAGGTTAGGAATTCCCACCAAAAATTATAAAAGTTTATATAATAAGTTATATACATTTTCTTTATATACTAAGTTCTTAACTCAAAAACATGAAATATAAGGCTCTACGATTTTTATAAAAATATAAATGTTAGGTATGTAATTCAAGATGGATTAGTGAGTTTAATTTTTGGAACGTCATCGGGGATTTTTTATATTACAATAACTTTATTTTAATAATTATAAGTTGTGTCACAAGCCGATGTGTCAGCAAAATTTAGTTAGTTGCTTTTGTATTTCAAAACGTGGGGCAGGACAGATGTTTACAACCTAACCCTCACACAGTTGATTGTGTCTATAGTCAGCTTGGTTTTTGTTGATTTCCAAAAATTGTTCATATTTACCTTATATTTTTGTAATCTTAACTTCTATAAGAGACAGAGTGATGATTTTTCCATTTTTTATGGAATTTCCACCTTTCTATGGTGTGAAGGATGGGTTTAAATATAAAATAGACAGTAAAATAAAAAAAAAAAATTAATATGATTTATTACGAAAAACCAATCTTTCATATTAAACAAAATTATAAGATTAATATTTATTTTAATAAAATCAAACCTATCCTACTGACTACAGAGCATACATTTAGAGATACTTAAACATATATATTTAATTACAATTTATAGTTTTTTATCTGCAAGATCTAGTGAACCCATAAAAAACATGGAAAAAAAAAGAAAAAAAAATACTCTCCCACCCCCTCACCCGTGTAAAATACATATTTTTACTCTATTTTTCTATGTTTATATGTAACAATCATATAAAGTTATAAAGCTTATAAATAAAGATTTTTTATTTTTTCATGAACTCCCCCGTGAATGATTGTATATAGCATCTAGCTTTATCATAAGATGAAATGGAGCTAAATATATCCATGACAGATGTGTGATGGCAATTCCATCAACAGCTCCCTGGAGACGTGGCTGACTTGAACGTATAAGCCCATCTGGCTCAGATCATGACGTCACTCCTACTGAAAGTGGACAGTTGTGCTTTCCCTGAGCTGTATTGATTGAGGGTCCTTCATAATGTGAGGGACTATAAATATCTACCATAAGTTATTTAGAAAAACGTTTTATTTGTTAATCAATATTATTTGATTATATCCAAGAATAAATGGTCAATACAGAAACTGTAACATAAGGAACAATTTACTTACTAATTATATATATATATATATATATATATATATATATATATATATATATATATATATATATATATATTTATACATTTTAATTTTAAAACATGTATTGTCGTACAAAATTTGATTTGTAGACAATTTTTCGAGATTTCCAATGCTTCAAGTGATTAAAGAAACAAACACATCGTGTCGACAGGTATAACATGCTCCTGTTGTCTTCAGTTTTTACTATCTTAGCCAACATCTAAACTATTTTTCCTTTTTTCTTTGACGTTCGTGGTAAGTTCATCTCGTGAGTGTAGTGGTGCGAGGTAGTGCACCCACTGTGGTTTCATAAGTTGAACTGTTTTTATTATCTATTTTATAACCTGTTTCGTGTTTTGTTGAACATTTTCAGGTTTTGTATTTATTTTTTTCCATATTGTATTTTCGTATTTTGTAAAATTGTGTTACATATAATACATTTTAAGATTTGATTCATGTAGATTTGAGTGTTTTTCGAATTAGTATGGGCTAATAGTAAAAAAAGACTACATATAAATGCAGGGTAAGTTACTACGTAACACATGAAGACGACTGGAGTTAGTCAAACTAGTCGAATACTAAAAGCATTGGACTTATCAAAAAAATATTGCCTACCAATCACGAACAATTCAATGCTAACAAATAACTTTAAAACAACATTAAAAAATATTAAATTTTAATCACTATAATACACCAAATCTTAAAGTGTTGTACGCACCAAACCAAAAGAGAAAAAAACCTTAGTTATAACTTGAATGGGCTTAAATTATTCATTATTAATCGTTAAGACGCGATCGTAGAGGTATGGGTGAACATGAGGGATGAACGAGTGTAGTCTTGAATGTTCCTTACAAAGAACTATTAGTTAATATCACAAAAGCCAAGGCAACCAAGGGGCCTATAGGTTTACGTGTAGTCCAAACCAAGTAATATTGGTCTGATTTTAAGCTAATTGACAATCCTAATAATTAGGTTTCTTCCCTACACAACATCTGGACCTTAACTACAATTCAAAATGGACAATCGAGACCTCCCGTCGGTGGAAATCTTTGAGTGGACGCCACGTCGGTATTAAGCGGACCGAGTATAGATCGTTCCTACAAACTCCAAATGACCATGATGAATGTAGATGAACAAGTTTAGTCATTGATACTAAGGTCGACTGTTCATTACAATAAATTAATAGCCCCATAGCCAGGGCAACTAAGGGACCTAGATATGTACGTGGAATCCGAACCACGTGGTATTGATTTGATTTTTAGCTAAATGACAAGTATGATATTCAGTTGTCTCTCCTACACAACAACCGAACACTGACAACCATCAAACATGCTTTTACCCGACTTCTTAAGTCTTAAGTCCGACTTCTACGGCGATGGCAACCATTGATCAGACGCCGTGTTAAGAGGACAGGGTAATTATGCACTTTCTTGCCACCTCTGAAAATACAATTTCATGTTAAAAAAGTGATGAAAAATGAGTTTATATCTCTTGAGGAGTTTGATTTCATCCGCGGAAAACTCGTTTTTTTACCGAAAAATCAAAAAACTAGTTTTTATCTAATAATGAATAAAACAAACTTTTTTAAAAATCGTTATTTTTCGACAATTTTATCTATTTCTCGTGTTTTTTGTGCTGAACGCAAATATATAACTGGTTTTGTAGTAAAATTATTTTTTCACCTCGAAAAATGCATTTTTTACTGACAACCAAACATAACCTAACTTATCCTAATTGTCTATTTTCTCAACAAAAATTCGTAATTTGCGTTAAATTCGAGCGTTTGGCCTCCGTGATGGCCTACCAGCCGTCACTCCGGCGGGAATATAGGTGAATTCGGTTTTTGTGATTAATAGTTGTTGTATATAATGATCGCGTAATGGCCGCTAATCGCGATCCGCCGCGATAGTAGTTTTTCCGTTATTTCTCGAAAAATATTTGTAATAGACCAAAATAGTTTTTAAATTTATATTCAGCGCAAAAAACACACCAAAATAAAAAAAAGATGATTAAAATACCATTTAAATTAACGGAAATATGACAGAAATAATAAAAGTTTTGATATTGGTTTTTTCGAATTTTTCGGTAAAATACGTTATTTCCGCGAAATATAAAGCATATCTAGTGAAAATACAGCCAATTCTAGACCCATTCAAGCAAAATGTTCCAAATTTGTTTGGTGGCAAGAAAGTGCATAATTACCGAGGACAGAATATAGAATATATTCTCCACAACACTTTGATCCTTAGTAGCTGGCTTACAGCACTGCGCCACTAGTGTCGATAGAGAAAAAATTTAAATATATTGCAACAACAGGAGATTCAGCATAAATATTATAATACTTGTTTAAAAAGAACTTTATCTTTTCATTAAATATCATTACTTATTTCTCAATCATAGCAGTTTAGACATTACGCAATGTTCGATAATTTCTCATGGAAATATTATTATTATTATTCATCTCTAAGGCGCCGATCGTAGAGATATGGGCGAATATGAGGAGTGAATGAGTGTGATGAGTGTAGATGAACGAGTGTAGTCATTGTTACTATCTGAGTTCGGCTTAGCTCAGAAAGGACTATTTATTAATAGCCCAATAGCCAGGCCAACTATGGGACCTACAGCTTTACGTGGAATCGGAACCACGTAGTGTTGGTCTGATTTTCAGCTAACTGACAAGTCTGACACTCAGTCCTCTCCCCTACACAACATCCGAACATTGACTACCATTCAACACGGACACTCCAGACTTCTCTAGTAGTGTCTACGTTGATGACAGCCATTGAGCGGACGCCGTGTCGATATTAAGAGAACCGAGTATCCAACCTATCGCCTAAAATCTCCCAAACACTTTGTCCCTAAGTAGCTGAGTTACAACACTGCGCCACCAGGCCGACTCTGTGTCAACGTCTCACCATAACCACACAACATGCTTTATGGTCCTCCAGCCACAGACATGCTATGTAACGTCAGTAGAGGATCTCACCCCTAGTGAAGGTCGAACATTCCTGGTGAGTCTGCAGCATTCCTTATCAATCATATCAGGTTGACCTGTGGTTGGTGGTGTCTGTGTCTCATTTAGCTCGTATGGTTCACAACGAGGTGTCTGTTGGGACCATTTGTAGTGAATTTAACATGGATTTCAAGACACAACCAACAGTCAAATAAATAATTATTTATTGTTTGAAATGATCCAATACATTTAAAAATACAGCTTTCAAAGACAGTTGTATATCCAAATAAATATTTTTAAAAGGGTTGAGATTTTCTTACTGCCGGTGCAGAAATTATTTGCACACGAGTTTGAAGGTTGTTTACTAAAAAAAGAGGCCTTTGAAAACTCTAATCACACCATTGTTTTTCTAATTAAATTATTCTTTGTTTCATATACATTTTAAAATTGTATGTTAAGCTTTAATAATTTTTATCCCAGCTGGAATAAAAAAGTACCGAAATCATAACTAGTTTTCACTGTATTAGTTGGTTCACTGTGCTTAAAGGCCATTATTTACACTTTTATTACTACTGTAAAATAAGTAAACTTATCACATATTATAATACCTCAATTGATAGGAATGTTTTTGATAAGTTACATTAATTTTAGTACTTTAACTTTTTAAGAAAAAAAGTTCTCTGAATATTTTCCGCTAGGTGTGCTGAAAGTTTAAGAAATCCTTAGTTTAACAGCGCTCCTAGCGGCGAAACGCTAAGTGTATTAAATAATATTAAGAATAAAATGTCTTAGAATCACCTAAATCAATCATAAAAATAAAAAGGTCCTAATTGTGGCACACTTAAAAAATCACCCTGTAATACTTAAATTTTTACGTTAAAATCAGAGAAAACGTATGATAGGTTTTATTAATAAAAAAAAAAAAACATGAATTAAACATTACTTCCTCCTTCCAATGAGAACAAACACCACTTTCAACATCCCAAAAACGTATCATATAAGTTTTTTTTTACGATAACGTAACATTACTGTTTTCAAAGGAAAAATCAATTTAGTCAACAAATAAATGTTAAACTTTACAGTAACGTAATTTTCCTTAGTTCTTAGTCTATTTATGCTGAACTACGATTGTACTTACGTCAGAAAGTACTCAAACTTGCCATTGACTTTGGTAGTGCAGTGTTTGAATGACAAATATAGTTAATACGTGTAAAGTTCGGCAAGGAGGCTGACTGTATTCATCGCTAGTTTACACTGAACATATTGAAACGATTCCCTATCATTTTTTCTAATGTAATTTTTCTAATAAATAACTTTTCTAAAAGCAATTCACCTAATAAAAATATTTCTAAGATTGAGTTTCTAATTTCAATATTGCTAACCCAATTAAATAGTCAAAATTCCTAATTGTTTCTCATTGTATTTTTATTATTACATGATAAAATGATCCAAACTTGATTAGTCAAGATTTATGGTGTGAGCAAGAAGGGTTAAATACTTTACATTCCGATTTTCCTCCTTATGAAGATTATATTCCGAAACAATGGACAATATCCTCGCATTCGCAGTTAAGATTTTTCTTAAATCTTAACTGCGATTTTTGGTTAAGTTAAAAAACCAAATCTTCTTTTGGTTTTTTAACTTAACCAAAAAAAAAAAAAACTTTTTTTTTTGGCCGCTTTAACTTTCCGACCCAACGCCAGCTTCATAATTATAGTTTCATAATCGGCTTGTTCTTTTTTCAACTCATTCAGGAATGTGTAGACGCCTGGATGATTTTTCCGACCGCCAAATTGAATCGGTTGTGCCATCCCTCACTACAGTTATTTGTACGCTGCGAACTACTGACTGTACTATTATATTGATTCCATAATGAAATCGGGTAACGAGGAGATACAGCTCTCCGACGTCCACGCGCAGGTATCCCAACAACGTAATTCTTTTCAAAATAGTCAATTAAGGGCAACTATATTTCGTCAACTTCATTTCTCACGAGTTCAAATGCTTCGCGCACATCATCCGGGGGAGCAAATGCCAAAGCCAAAATCATGTGAGCACCCAACCTTATGCCTCGGTTCAAAGGGTCATTATAAAGAGCTTGCAATCCCTCACTCTGAACATGACGGTAGAGGGATTGTCCAAGATGGAAAAAACAAGCCGAAAGGGGGACTCCATTGAACGTCAAATTACACGCATTCAAGATAGCCACTTCGAAATCCGTCATGATTCTCTGTGGTCTGCAGTGTCGAATCATGAGCAGAATTCGTAATTGTTTCAAGCACGTATTTGTACTGATAAATACATTTGGAATTGTCCTCCAACAACTTGGGGATTTGGATCCATTAGGTATTATAGTAAAGTTTACAGCATTAAATAATTTTGATATAACTTTATATATGTAACTTTTTAATTTTGATATGATTGAATTCAGCCTAGGTTACCATAGAAACGAATCTTTTTCTTGCTTTTGTTTTTACTACATACTGATGATACTTTTCTAATAATTTTATCATTAGAAGAATATCATTAGTAATATTTAATTAGGCAACAATTATTAGAAAACTCTATCATTGGAAAAAAATATTGTTAGAAATTTTTGTTTAGAAAAATTGCATGAGAAAAATTGATCGGCAACGATTGAAACACATGAAAACTTTTACTGTGACTATATATTAAAAAATAAAAATGCAAGAC
Source organism: Stictocephala bisonia (assembly GCA_035578905.1). Lineage (NCBI taxonomy): Eukaryota > Metazoa > Arthropoda > Insecta > Hemiptera > Membracidae > Stictocephala > Stictocephala bisonia. Next base: position 563,887 of record JAQJVL010000245.1, on the reverse strand, counting down.
TGATTTTTGATATTAATCAGTTTAAAGGCCTTACACAAAAGAGTATATTGATTACAAAAATGACACTAGAGTATATTTATAATTAATTATCAAAATATGAAAAAGAGTCGCATTGTATTTTCCCTTTCCAATATATGAAATACTATAAATAAGGAAATTTTAAAATATTCTATGTAATTTACTAACGAGACACCCAAATTAAATGTTTCTTATTTAAGGTAAATAACAATCTTAACGTAATTTACTATATGCCTTCAAATAGTAACCGACTACAAATTATAAAACTCTAATATTTCTTTAAACAAATAAATTAGTAAACATGTACTTAAATGCACATTAATTAATTTTCTTTCAATATTTTGTTAATATTGTTAATAATAAATATTTGTTAATAATTCAATATTCAATATTTCAACTATTTGCTATAGTTAGGAATATTATATAATGGTGCACAACTAATAGTTATAATTTAAATTTTATATTAATGTCACAAACAAATTTAATACTCTAGGCCTACCCCCAATTATACATATTATGAAGATGCAACGTTTAGTAAAGGATTTTTATTTTGGGGTCAGTTAAAAATAATATAATACGGTTAGAAAAATTACCAATATATTTAGCTGCAATATAACCTCATTTTAAAATGTAAATAAAAATGTAGTCAGTTATGAGCCATTTATTTGTACAAAGTACATGATTTGGATTGCTTCATTTTAACCGCATGCTTTCATTAATTCAGAAAATTCATTAATTGATTGGAATTCCGTCAACCAAGACAACGGGTCGTTGTGACAGTCCATATAAAAAAAAATGTTTATTTGAACAATCATCGCAGTTCACTGTCTTATCTAAATTGACCACGAATGTGTGTTTATCAGTAGCTGAAACCTATTTTTTTCAGTTTAACATTACTTGACTTGATAACGTTTCCCGTTTACGTTTACATAGGATAGGTTTGAAAAATGTCTTCTGAGGTTCTATTTCATATTTTATTTTTAAAAAAAATAACGCTTTTAGTTTATTTTTAAAAAAATTTATAAAAACTATACTTATTTGTATTTAAAAAATAACATTAAGGGATGACATTGAAATATTATCTAAGAGAGGACTAATAAATTTTGATGCCTTTTAAAAAAATTTAAAATTTAAAATGGTTTGTACATACAAACATTTTTAATATCTTTTTAAAAAATTAACATTTAACTTAATGATAGTCAAAATGAATGTAGAGGCAGATGTCACAGTTTATTATCTAGATATAAGTGGATTAAGTATTTAGGCATTTTTAATGTTATGGTACATAATCTATCCCCATACGGAATTTAAGGTTAGGTTTTTGCTGTTGTAATGAGAATATTTAGTTAATATAACAACAGGCTTTCACTTCTACAACTCTAACCTTACGACCAAAAATTGCCAAATTAAAGTATATTTGAACGTGATTTTTAAATCAAAGAAACAACCGAATACATTTTTCCTGATTAACAGTTAATCTCCTAAACAAATTTGACTAAAAGCTCAAGTCAGTTGTAAGCCTATTAGCTGGTAATATTAGCGAACAGTAAGGAGTGTATTGCCAAGTTGCAAAGTTACAATCATAGACTAGGATTTTCCTTTACCTACAAATATATGTTGTATTTATGAATCATTCGGTTATAAAATGTTTAAATATGTAGTAGTTATACAACAGCTAACTACGTATAAATACAAATATATCTAATAAATAAGTATATTTTAGTTATATTTGAAACTATATTGAAACTATTCTTAAGCACTGATCGTCAAGATTACAGCTAATATGGATTTTGTTTGAGTGTAGTCCTTGTTACCAACTAAGGCCGACTATTATTTTGTCTGATTTGTCAAGGATATATAATTGATTAATGAATAGCGGTGGTTACCAGCTGATGTCTTTCAATATTTGTTATGACTGTGACTGGGATCGAACTTAGAACTTTAAGCATCTAAATCTGAGCTTTTTTAATGACCGATTGAGCAATGAAAGTAAATTTAGCAAACTTTTTGAAACATTTCTATCTATGAAAGAACAGATTAAAACTAAAAAACTTTCAATAAATGTTTGCAAGTGTTCTAGTGTAAAGATTACAAGTGCTTTAGAACATGATAAAAGCATAAATTGTTCGTAGGTTGGCTGAAACTTCTTTTTTTTATTTTCATAGAATATAATAGAACATTTCTTGTTTTTTCTATAATGAAAATAGTTACAAAAAGATAAAGTCAGGCCTAACTTGCAATGAACCTTAAAAAGGAGCTAAAAAAAAATTGCAGTATCCTGGGAATGGATTATATAAAGCATTTTTCGTCTTCCATTTTTTTAAATGATGAAAGCATAACGGTTTTAAATTATAATAATGTTTTTAAAAAGTAAATAGAAAACTGCATTTGAATAATATAGGACCTCATATGCTATTAAATATGTACTTTTTATGGATGCTATACGTTATTATGTAGTATCTAGTGGGTGAGACTTGATCAAGTTAATAAGAGTAGCTGGCAAACCAAATTGAGTAATGGTTAGCTTCATAATGGAACACGATGTAAAGTAAATTACAGGTTCATCAATGTTTGTGTATTTACTAACCTCGTAAGGTAAACTTCTAACCATGTACTATTTAGCTATTTTACTGTTGATTACTAAGCAAAATTTTTCGAGAATTGATGGCACATTATATAATATACAATTTGGAAGAAATTGTATTTGATGATAATGGAATATATTAAGTAAAAAAAAAAAAATACAAAAAAGCACTAACAATGGAAAATATATGCTTAAAATTAGTAGGAATTTCAATCAACAAAACGTTACTATAGGGATTAGACCTAATCATTAGCATTTTTTAAGCAATATTATACGATTAAACGCTGTTTTGTAACACTTTTTTTTATTTTTAGTTAAATTACCTTTTAACTCTTTCTTACACTGTTTACTAAACATCCGTCACTACATAGTTTATAAGTGACGACATCAATTCATATTAGGTAAAAAAAATTACAATCAAAAGAATTTCAATTAAATATTTCTGGAATATCTTATTACAGTAGTTAAAGACACGCTCTAGTGATTTTATCACAGCTCATTATAAAACAGTGTTCTATAAAAGGAAGCTACCTAGACTTTAAACAGTAAGGGGCTACCATTTGTAAATATGTTTTCTTTCATGGGGTTTCAGGGGATGAATAAATAAATGTACGCTGAGGACAAACGATGCTGGTCAATAGAAACAACCCCTTTCCTGTAAACAACAAATTTCTTCAGCCCCAATTGAGGAAATTGACAAAACATCCCCAAAATAAGCCGATGGTTTTCTTGTGAAAGTCTGTTTATTGCAAGGGCTTCCGTACATTAGTTTGGAACGATTTAGAGAGGGTTATGATACGCTTAAACATTATATGATGCGCAAGTTGTATATCGCAACAGTCTGTGTCGAGTCTAACTTATAGACGTGATGTTGCTGCTTATAACATGCATGTAAGTTGTGAAACTTATAACAATGCTGCTAGTTTCCGCTGGAGGAGAACTGTGCAGATATAAGTTCTCCATCTTTCACCCACTTCCCATTCTACACGTTAAATTGATTGGGTCTATATTTAACTTGCATCAAAACGTAAGCAGGCCTAAAAGCATAAATTGTATCAACTGTACTTCCTTATAAATTTCTTAATTAATCACTATCTATAAATTTAACTATTTTTTAATAATTTTACTATCGTAAGTCGATATACTAGCTATACAAAATATACGAAAATAACAACAGGTCTACTTACTTGTATGGGAGGGTAGGTGGATCATAATTACTACACGTGTATGGGTGGGGGGAGGATATGTACTACCATATTAGTATAAGTGTGGTAGTCATCAGCACTGTACGAGTATGTGTGGATCGTAGATGTATGGAAGGGTGCGTGTGTCATCATCATTGTACGTGTGTGGGTGGTCGGGAGGTTCATCACTACCGGACGTTTATAGGCCCAAGTGTGAGAGTCATCACCAGCGTACAAGTATGTGTGGATCGTAGATGTATGTAAGGGTGCGTGGGTCATCATCATTGTACGTATGTGGGTGGTTGGGAGGTCCATCACTACCGGAAGTTTATAAGTGTGAGGGTCATCACCAGCGTACAAGTATGTGTGGATCGTAGATGTATTGAAGAGTGGGTGGGTCATCATCATTGTATATATGTGAGGGGTCGGGAGGTTCATTACTACCGGACGTTTATAGGTGTGAGAGCCATCATCAGCGTACGAGTATGTGTGGATAGTATATGTATGGAAGGGTGAGTGTGTACGTATGTGAGTGGTCGGGAGGTTCATCACTACCGGATGTTTATAGGTGTGAGAGTCACCACCAGTGTACGAGTATCTGTGGATCGTACATTTATGGAAAGGTGGGTGGGTCATCATCATTGTACCACCGTACGTGTATGGGCGGGCGGATGGGTCAAAACCACTGTACATTGTCATTGTCACCTAAGCTGCCTCCGCTACTCCACTACAGTGGCACCGGCACAACCCTACGAACCTTGACTTGAAAAACTTACTTCCTCTTATTGACGTAGGCCTTACTGAAACGAGTTTTTACAACACCAGCAACAACAAGCAATGAAAAAAACACACATAAGAAATTCTCAAAAACAACAACAAAACAAACAAAAAGCCAAGCTTGGTAACCCAACACGGACACCCCAGAATTGTCTAGTAGTGTTCACGTCGATGACAACCATTAAGCGGACGCCATGTTAGTATAATATTATTAAATTTACCCAAGAGTAATTATTAAACTTGTTTAGTAGTATTTAAATTTTATCGAGATTTTAAACTCAAAAAGACTATAGGTGGTTGGGAGCTGCACCACTACCGTACGTGATATCAGTGTGCTTTTTATATCTGAGAACAACCACGAAGCAATATTATGAAAATTTACATTATTCTACACTCTTATGTTGATTCTTATGCTGGTAGTTTATTTTTACTATCATTATTTAAGTATAGTTGTCATAGTTTATCTATAAACACTACCCCAATGTTATAAAAGTGTGCCTGCTTCTTATACCAGATTCACATACCCTAATTATGTATGGATAACTGTATTCTAACAGTAGACTAGAGCGTGTCTTCTGTGACGTATGAATATTCAAGATGTATTCAGGACGTAGCAAGCACACAGAATGTGAATTAGGTTACCTTTACATTGAATAACCAAAAGGGGCATAATGAACTTTAATGTTTACAACAATTAACGATTAAGCTACAATAAAAGATTTACTGCATACATTTCTAATATAGTTTAATTAAATATTTTCATAATTTTCCTTTTTTAGTTTTTGAATCCACCCCTCATAACGAATTCTGTTAAAAGAAATGTGTAAGAGTATCCAAAATCCATAGAGTGGTGTATGTCTCCCTATAATTCACTTATTTTCATTCGTTGATTGTGAACAATGTTATTTCATATGAAATATATTTGATGAGTTTTTGTTTTTGTGGTAAGTAAAAAATAACATACTTGCATTTTAATCGCTTAATATGACATTTTAAAAATCGATAAAAGATTCAGAGTTAATATAAAGACATCCTTTAAAATTATAATTAACAAAAATAACTTAAAAGATCGGTAATAAATAGATATTTAATTTTGTTCACTAATTTTCTTGACGTTATTATTTTTAATTACTTAAGATTGTACGATTTTCTTGAACTTCACTAAACACCCCTCTGTAGTAATTACTATTATTTGTCATGGGGCTGTGCCAAAGTTAGGCTTGCTAGAACTCACTGATTGTTCGCCCAGGGCTGGAATACATTAATAACTCCTTTCCAGCAATCAATCTTACATTTTGCCTTCCTCTTACTTCTAAATTCTTGCCATGTTTTATGTTTATCCTACATTGAAGACTATCTTTTCAAAGGTTTTGCAATCGGTTTGAAACAAAATTATATCCAATAACATTACGAGGAAGGTAAATGTTAAAATAACATAAAAAACTTAGGTTAGTCAATGTGTTTATTTACATTAAAAATATACTTATTTGTAATACCTTTTAAATTACAGCAACTCTATGTGCCTTTTAACATAACTTAATATATTATTTATCCATATCTTGTAATAAAAATTAATATAACTACGTAAATACATTTATGATTCTCTTCAAATTGTTTTATAAACATAGAGTTTATTTTAAAACAAGTAAAATAGTCCAAAAAGAAAATTCAATCGTTTTAAATATTGTTTAACTTGTAGATTTAGAAACGAATCTCTGCAAAATGTACGTTATTTTTAAAAGGACTGACAAGGACACACAATAGACGTGTATAAATATTACAATACTTCTGGAGCGAAAGTAAGTTCACCAAAAAACTTCATTGAGACTAACCCATGTCCCAGTTTGGCAAAACTTCAGATTCGCAACCAGGTAATATGTTGGGATTATACAGTTCTGAAATGAAATTGTCATGACCCATCACCTGATTACCAATATGAAGTTTTGGCAAACTGGAACATGGTTAGTCTCGGTGAAGTTCTGGAGTAATGTTATTTATATTTTCAAATAATATATTTAAAAAAATAATAATTTAAGTGAAATCGACATAAGTAACCTCCTCAACAGTATGATATAGTACAGTTCGTATACGATAATACCTGGGATATAGTACAGTTTGTGTACGATAATACCTGGGATATAGTACAGTTCGTGTACGGTAATACCTGGGATATAGTACAGTTCGTGTACGGTAATACCTGGGATATAGTACAGTTTGTGTAAGATAATACCTGGGATATAGTACAGTTTGTGTACGATAATACCTGGGATATAGTACAGTTTGTGTACGATAATACCTGGGATATAGTACAGTTTGTGTACGATAATACCTGGGATATAGTACAGTTTGTGTACGGTAATACCTGGGATATAGTACAGTTCGTGTACGGTAATACCTGGGATATAGTACAGTTTGTGTAAGATAATACCTGGGATATAGTACAGTTTGTGTACGATAATACCTGGGATATAGTACAGTTTGTGTACGATAATACCTGGGATATAGTACAGTTTGTGTACGATAATACCTGGGATATAGTACAATTCGTATACGATAATACCTGGAATATAGTAGGCTACAGTTCGTGTACGGTAATACCTGGGATATAGTACAGTTTGTGTAAGATAATACCTGGGATATAGTACAGTTTGTGTACGATAATACCTGGGATATAGTACAGTTCGTATACGATAATACCTGGAATATAGTACAGTTCGTGTACGGTAATACCTGGGATATAGTACAGTTTGTGTACGATAATACCTGGGATATAGTACAGTTTGTGTACGATAATACCTGGGATATAGTAAAGTTCGTATACGGTAATACCTGGAATATAGTACAGTTCGTGTATGGTAATACCTGGGATATAGTACAGTTCTTGTACGATAATACCTGGGATATAGTACAGTTTGTGTACGATAATACCTGGGATATAGTACAGTTCGTATACGATAATACCTGGAATATAGTACAGTTCGTGTACGGTAATACCTGGGATATAGTACAGTTTGTGTACGATAATACCTGGGATATAGTACAGTTTGTGTACGATAATACCTGGGATATAGTAAAGTTCGTATACGGTAATACCTGGAATATAGTACAGTTCGTGTATGGTAATACCTGGGATATAGTACAGTTCTTGTACGATAATACCTGGGATATAGTACAGTTTGTGTACGATAATACCTGGGATATAGTACAGTTCATATACGATAATACCTGGAATATAGTAGGCTACAGTTCGTGTACGGTAATACCTGGGATATAGTACAGTTTGTGTACGATAATACCTGGGATATAGTACAGTTCGTATACGATGATACCTGGAATATAGTACAGTTCGTGTACGGTAATACCTGGGATATAGTACAGTTTGTGTACGATAATACCTGGGATATAGTACAGTTTGTGTACGATAATACCTGGGATATAGTAAAGTTCGTATACGGTAATACCTGGAATATAGTACAGTTCGTGTATGGTAATACCTGGGATATAGTACAGTTCTTGTACGATAATACCTGGGATATAGTACAGTTTGTGTACGATAATACCTGGGATATAGTACAGTTCGTATACGATAATACCTGGAATATAGTAGGCTACAGTTCGTGTACGGTAATACCTGGGATATAGTACAGTTTGTGTAAGATAATACCTGGGATATAGTACAGTTTGTGTACGATAATACCTGGGATATAGTACAGTTCGTATACGATAATACCTGGAATATAGTACAGTTCATGTACGGTAATACCTGGGATATAGTACAGTTTGTGTAAGATAATACCTGGGATATAGTACAGTTTGTGTAAGATAATACCTGGGATACAGTACAGTTTGTGTACGATAATACCTGGGATATAGTACAGTTTGTGTACGATAATACCTGGTATATAGTACAGTTTGTGTACGATAATACCTGGTATATAGTACAGTTTGTGTACGATAATACCTGGGATATAGTACAGTTCGTATACGATAATACTTGGAATATAGTACAGTTCGTGTACGGTAATACCTGGGATATAGTACAGTTTGTGTACGATAATACCTGGGATATAGTACAGTTTGTGTACGATAATACCTGGGATATAGTACAGTTTGTGTACGATAATACCTGGGATATAGTACAGTTCGTATACGGTAATACCTGGAATATAGTACAGTTCGTGTATGGTAATACCTGGGATATAGTACAGTTCATGTACGATAATACCTGGGATATAGTACAGTTTGTGTACGATAATACCTGGGATATAGTACAGTTCGTATACGATAATACCTGGAATATAGTAGGCTACAGTTCGTGTACGGTAATACCTGGGATATAGTACAGTTCGTATACGGTAAAACCTGGGATATAGTACAGTTTGTGTACGATAATACCTGGGATATAGTACAGTTCGTATACGATAATACATGGAATATAGTACAGTTCATGTACGGTAATACCTGGGATATAGTACAGTTTGTGTAAGATAATACCTGGGATATAATACAGTTTGTGTAAGATAATACCTGGGATACAGTACAGTTTGTGTACGATAATACCTGGGATATAGTACAGTTTGTGTACGATAATACCTGGTATATAGTACAGTTTGTGTACGATAATACCTGGGATATAGTACAGTTCGTATACGATAATACTTGGAATATAGTACAGTTCGTGTACGGTAATACCTGGGATATAGTACAGTTTGTGTACGATAATACCTGGGATATAGTACAGTTTGTTTACGATAATACCTGGGATATAGTACAGTTCGTGTACGATAATACCTGGAATATAGTACAGTTCGTGTACGGTAATACCTGGGATATAGTATAGTTTGTGTACGGTAATACCTTGGATATAGTACAGTTTGTGTACGATAATACATGGGATATAGTACAACGTAAAAATATAAGATATTCACTTAATTTATATAAACATATTATACTCAAGGAGACTGATAGCATTATTACTACATAAAGTTAGTGCTTTAGGACATCTTTGTTAAAAAACGTTATCTGTTTTCATAACATACACTATTAAATATATTACGCATTTAGTAATAATGCAATATACTGTTATGATGATATTTGTATAACAAAACTGATTGTATGTTAACTGTCCAATTATTATAGTAGTACACTGTATTTTCTGATATTTAAGTACATATAAAAAGTAGTGTTTATATTTAGGTTACAAAGAAATATATTTACATGGCTTCTATTTGCTAACTTTGTGTAGTTAGTATATTTCTAAATATAAAGTCTACCAACGAGTTGACTTAGGGGTGAATGTAAGTATAAGAGCTAACAATCGCATTACAACGCAAATATTCATTAAATGATAAACGAAGAAGCCACCCTAGAAGGAATCGCAGGCGAGGCATAATGTCCATTTGCATTTACACAACAAAACATTAATCATCCTAATGTTATTCCAACAAACGGAGTCAGTCTTATTTAAGTGAATATTTATGTGGTAACTTCCCAAGAATGTTTTGTTTATACATAAAAAGGAGATGCCTATCTTATAACTTTACTCTTCTCCTCTTTTATCGATATTTTACTTCAAATATCGATCTATCTGTCTCCCTTATTCATACTCAGTGAGGGGGGAACTAGAACAGTACGAAGTGAATATGCCTTAAATAAGTATATACATATTTATACACGGGGTCAAGGTAAATGCCTTTGCAACATTTGTTTATTTTCTAAACATTAAAGCAATTTTATATAAGGAGTGGAACTAGAGGTTCAACCAGGGTGCGTTCTGAACTTAGAAGCAGCATTTAAAGATTATTCATAAAACCAAATGTTAATAAATTTTTCTTCAGGAGCTCTTATCTATAAATTGGACCAAATTATTTTAATCAACTAAATTCAAATATTAAAGAAAGTCAACATTTAAAAGCATTTTGAAAAAAGGTAAAATATTGATTGTTTACGTTACATGAAACTTCTTTTTTGGAGGAATATCTTGCATGAGCAGATTTTGCTACTTTTTTGTGTTTTCGAAATATAAATGAGAGTATTCGGTGACATATATGGTTTTCATTATTTAACCTATTTCAACAGATTATATATTGATATAAATACTGTGTTAAATAGATATTTATTTTTCATTTGATGTTTTTCCTGCTGTTTTTTGTTTAAAGTTATGATTGTTGATAGTTTTTTTGTTTGTTCGTTTTTTGTTTAATTCTGTCTATATTATTCTAAGTACATATAAAATTTTGTGTGCATTATATTTTATACATTTAGGTATTTGTCTCAAATATAAAAATGTTTTAGTCTACTTTTGTAGTATTACTCCTGTATATATGTAAATATATCACTATTACTATTTAAGCAGATGCCACAGTGAGCCATTTTTATCTGTTGATTATGTAAATGGACTGGACTCATCAACCACAACTACTGGAACACTGTGGTTGATTAGTTCCGAGAGTTGTTATTTTTGTTCATAATTAAGTATTATTTGAAGGAATAAATCTTTTTTTCATATTACAGATAACAATTAACAGTTAAGGCCAGGATTGGAGCCTGCGCTATCAGGCTCTAAGTTCTGCGTCTCTGTCCACTGAGCCACCAGCTGTCCAACACTTTTTTTTCTTGTTGTAAAATCAGTAATATATTTAGCATATCTGACAGATATTGCAGAAATGGATTGTAATTTTGATACTATTAACAATTCAATGATAACATAAATCGTTGTCATATTAACTGTAACAATTCTACAAGTACACAAGGCAATGTTGGCTGTGCATCAACCACGACAACATATGTAACACGTTATCCGTCGCCTTTGAAATAGATAATGAGATAGGTAAAGGAGAAATTCAGAAATTTGGTTATAACCAATCTAAATGTCTTCTTTTGACCTTTAATCCTAAAACTCAAATTTGTTTTTTTGGAAATGAAATCACACTATGAGAAAGGAAACAGTAACAATATAGTTAAACAATATATTTTCAGCATAATAAACAGCCAATTATAAAATTAAAAGTATCCGTATTACTTATTCTGAACCAACTATTATCAATACGTTGACGAATGTAAATTTATAATGAGAGTGATAAGGGTAAATGATTGAATGTAGTCATTGTTACAAACTAAGGTCCAGCATTCCTTGGAAAGTGTAATAAATTAAAATCTCAATAACAAATCAACAGTCGGTGGTTATCAGCCAACCTCTTAAGTGTGTTTTGACTATAATTGGGATCGAACTGTGATACTTTAGATTGTGAAGCTGGGTTTCAACTAACTACGCTACCAAATATTTAGTAAACAAATAATAACAAATAAAAATAATTAAACAAAACATATAATAGAGGTATAGAACATAACTGCATGATATAAATTTTTATAGATTATCATTCTATAAAAGTTAAGTAAAGGTATTAGTATATTTTGTGAGGGGATACAATAAAAAAGATTTTCAAAAGTAGGCTAAGATTTCAATTAGGCAAGTTAATGTGTAATTTTAGTAGCGCCTATAACATTTTAAACACTGTATTAATAATTTACCCTAGTTAATGCAGTTTATTGTCAGCATAAGAAGAATATAAACACATTTCATTTTTCCATATTTTTATAATTTAAATAAATGTTGTTTATTGGTATTTTAACAAATAATAAAATATTTTGTAGAAAATTAATATTGAAGGCAGTCTATCATTTTATATTTTTTTTGTTATGATGGATTTATTTACTGTCATTTTATGGAATTTTTTTACAAACAAACGTACAAAAACATCCAATGCTCATGTTGAGGGTTATACATATTAAGTGTACTTGAAAGTCAAACACTGTACGACTAAAGTTAGTGGCAAGTTTGAGCACTTTAATAGCGTTAATACAATGGTGGTTCAGCACTCAAAGACTCAACACAAAGGGAAATGAAGTTTATTGTTATATACCCGTTATGTAGGAACTACTTCAGTCTATACTCATCAAAACGAGTGTGGCGTTTACTTAAAATACTGTTGTAAATATTAACAACACTCATAAGAATATATTACGGTAATTTTATAAATTCTGTGCATTTCATTTGAGATATTTATACACATTTTTAATACGAACTATAAAATGTTAAATATTAGTAAATATTTACTGCATATTAAAAAATAATAACCAGCCGCTCGTTTATTAAATGGTGCATTAACAAAATAATTTAAAAGTAAATTAAGAAACAGTTAAGTAAATTTAAGAACTGAAACTTTTAAATTGCATATGTGAGATGTAGTGTTTTTAATGAAGTGCCTTTTTGTTAATTATTCTCTTTTGAATTAGAAAGGAATTAAAAATATAATTCTTTAATGTTACGATTAATTTAAGTTATTTATCACAGATACATATGGTAGTAATATTTTCCCACTACTTGTCAGTAATAAGTAAAAATAATAATAATGTAAGTAATAATTTTTAAATGTTGGAATTTTAGGGTTGCTATTTAAATCTGTATACTTATTGGGTTTGTTTGTTTTTATTTTATATTTAGTTACTCCATGGATTAAAAAACTGTTGTATTTACTTATTAAAAAACTACTAGTTCAATTATATAATATGGTATATGAAACATATAAATTTACCTTATTTTATCTGTATTAGGGTGTGGTCATTTAGTGGGCAATTTTTGTATTGAAAGATTCCAATGTTTTGCTTTTGTATAGAATGTAAGATTCACTAACATTTTGCTGCTATCATTTCATATAAACACTTCTCTAACATTCCCTGTCTACTTAATTATTATATTTAATCCTGCTGGGTAAAAAAAATCAAGGCTATGCTATATAATATTTGTTTATAGCTCAAAATGTATGCATACTTAGATACATATAAATGACGGTGTCTCATATCTGAAAATAATCTGAAAATTTGTCAAAGAGTGTTAAAAATACAGTATCAGATACTGTAAAAGTTTTTAATGCTTTACTTTATAAAAATAAAAATACCCGAAGAAGGAAACAATTTACTGTAGCCCACAAAACACATCACCGAAGTAAGTTGTAGCACAACCCCTCATAAAACTCACACAATGACAGGCATTGGACTATTGAATTAACAATACCCAGAGGGGGTTGGGAGGGAGCCCCGTCGAGACACTGAAGGTGATTGAGTTGCAAACAACTCGAGGAGGTGACACACCCCCACACCCCTCGCCCTCCACTCCGAGTAATAAAGTCTGATTTTTAAATTTAGACGTATTCAAAAGAATCCGTCCTATGATTTTGCAATGTTTTTGGCACCGCAACAATATATGTATAGTACAATTGTTATAACCGAAGGCTCGGCCGTGCACTACTAACATAAACCAATAAATACAGTCCGATGAGTCATCCCTGCATCGAGTGACCTAATTTGAGTAAATGTTTGTAAGACGCACTTTACAATGAGACTCTTCCTCACCCCTCGCCTGCCACCGCTTCCGGAGTACGAGTCTACAATTATAAAATTTGGACTATAATGATATAAACCATACGAAACCACTGTACATATGATTTAAGCTAGTTTGCTTTTTATATTTCTCTTAAAGTTTTTCCTTACTAGAATGGTAAAAATTTTAAACTTGCTTTTCAAAAATTACTATGAAATACATCTAATAATGTTTAACACGGACTTAAAGAGTTGAATATACTACGTTTTGTAATTCGATAGTATCCAAATAATATTTTTAACAATTTGCATTAGGTACTTTCTTATTATCCTATTGATGCCCCTTTTACTCTAACTCTAACTCTAACTCTATTATCCTATAACCTGGCACGACACAAAACGCAGAATAAAACAGAGCACATTTTAATAAGGACTTTGTAATTTTAATGTAAATATTAAAAAAATATTGAGATTAAAAATATAAATCAATAGTTTCAAACTTCGCTGTGAGCTACAACAACTTTATCATATATTTTTTGTTAAAAATTTGTAACAATAACTACAGTTTGTGCTACGTTTATGTTCCACCAGAGATTTGTTTTGAATTAATCAATAGCAATATTTATAATTAAATACTACTTGTTACTCCATTAACTTTATTAATTTACATAAATGTACATTAACAATTAAATTTTAATTGATTGCTTTTCATCAATATAAATACCTAATTAAAGGTTATACAATTAAAACATTTGAAATGTAAATTGAAAGTTAATATATAATTTTATACACTAAGTTATATTGTTAATTAAGGACAGATAAATCACATTTTTCTTATCATTTCAGCAATGGAAATCAAAATCACATTCATACTAAAAACATTTCTATACATATAAGTTTGTAAGGAACTATACTTTTTGAGTAAGGGAATAAATATAAACGACCTAGTTTAATAAAACAATATTCCTTATTTTAATAGCTAGATTGTAATTTTATCATTACCAAAATGATTAAACTTTTATTAGGTTTTATGTTTATAGTTGAGCAAAGAAACATAACTAGAAAACTGCTGTAAGCTTGTGAATATTTGAAAAAAGGTAATTTTTACTATCATTGTATAATCTGAGTGCCTCAAGAAAGCGGAAATTTTAATCTTTAACAATTCGAGTCATATTCCGCGTTTTTCCATTGTGTTTCTATTTCACAACTGTTCTGTTAGAGTCTAACTATAATTAAACTTAGGTTTTTACCTGTTAAAGGTATTTGTACAAATTAATATATTTATTTATTTAAATTATGTGTATACGTTGCTGGTTAAAAAAATTTAACCGATAATATACACAAAATACACTAAATTTATTCGAAAACCTTAAAAAAGACTAGGCATTTCCAAATATTTCAGTAGCAAATAAGCAATATTTCTATAAATAGTGAGTAACTCTATGACTAACATGGTGGATAGTAATTTTTTTTAGAATAGTAAAAATACATGTTTAAAACAAAATCTTATGAGGAATAAATAAGGTTGACGTACCTTTGTCGTCTTCAGCTACAAAATATTTTTATCAGACTACTTTTTTCAGAGCAAGAACTCCATGGTCACATCCACCGTACGTTGTCAAAACGGTCACATTCTGTTTTGATAACGTTCAGTGGATGTGACCATGGAGATCTTGCTCTGAAACCGGTAGTTCGATAACAATATTTTGTAGCTGAAGATTTTGTAGTTACGTTAACCTTATTATTTGTTATATATAACAGCTCAAGAGGCATTAACAATGAAGAAACTTATAAGGAAATTTAAACATTGCGTGACGAGTTAAGACTGCATTACGGGAACAAAGTCTTGCCTTTGGCGGTATTATAGTTTGTTAAAATATAACTTATAAACAAGCAAATAATTTGAAACATACATTATGAATATCAATATGTATGCAATAAATCTTATGTTTTAGGAAACTCTAAAACTATAATAATAGTTATGTATATTTCCAAAGCAAGTGAACGTAACTCGCTTCAATTTTTATAATTAAAAAAGTTCGACAAGTAAAAATATTATAGAGTACTTCAGCAAAACACGTTTGTTTTCTTCAGACCAGAGAGATGTACAGATAAATCATTATTTTTTAATGATATTGATCTTATAACTAATTAATTTATTTATCACACAATATGTGATATTATCGAAGCATATTTGTAACTATAGCAGAATTAAGAACAGAAACTTACTGCTAACGCACTGGTATTAGCTCTTTCGAGCTTCTATGTACAGATGTATCAGCTCCAGAAGACTAGTACCAGAATTTAGCCAATCAGAGCACAGAAGTTACAAAGACACGTGACTGAGACAGAGTTGCCACATCGTCATCACGATTGTACGGCCAGCAGACCGAAATCTCGGCCTCACAAAGGTAACGTCCGACGCACGATTAGGCAACACCGGAACCGTGCTAACTCTATAGCCCAAGTTGACTCACCAATAAATTCCACTTCTGATTATATTACCTTTTATTATGTATGATTTGAGGAATACAATAAAAAATTAAATATATTACATATATCAAAATTTATTGGAATGAGATACAAGTCTTATGAGATAAAATGCTAATATATAAATTTATCTTGAGGTGGATTTTGGACAAACAAACGAAACGTGTGTCCAAAGCTCAACATTCTCTCCCCCAAGGAGATGGCTAGATAAGAAAATACAACCTCCATCTATCCTCTTGGGGTTGCAGGAGGTGTCGTGGTTTGTCTGGTGAGGAAACACCTCAACTAATGATGGATGGAACTTTATTTAAGTACTGGTTGTATTTTAGTTTTACACCAAACACCTTTTTAATTAACTTTAAATCTCTCGTTTTATCATTTATTTTTGATACACAATTAAAAATTGTAAAATTATTAACAAACTGAATCGTTATCAATAAGTACTTAATATTAGTTTTTAGTAGTTTATTTTGGTAGCTAAAAATTAGAAAGTAATTTCTTCTTTATTTTTTTACCTTTATGGTAATGAAGTGCTTTACTATTAGTGCATTTAAAAAAATATTTAAAAAAGTTCTTTTGCCTATGAAGATTTATTTATTGTAATTAATCAATACTGATCGTAGCATTGTGAGCATACATTATATTTAAATACTCCCTTATTTTGAGTTTTTACGGTTAGAACATGTTAAACTTCCCCTCAATAAAGTATGATACTGTAAATAAAACTTCATAAATATATAATTTTGTTGACCATGTTCATAATTGTTATGCAATATCCACACTCTTGAATGATTAAAAAAATCTGTTGTAATCTATTTTTCGAACTAAAATTACACAAAATCATACTTTTACTAAAATTTCCAGTTATATAGTCTTTAATATTACATTTTTGTTAAATTTCTGAGTGTTAAATACGTTAGATGGAAAACGTAAGAATAACAATGTTGGACATTGTTTGAACATAAATTCATATTGCTTTTTAACAAAATTAAAATATGATTGTACACATAGTAATAAGTGGAAATCTCTCATAAAAATATAATAATATTATAAATGTGTACAGTTTGCTTCCAATTTTGTTGCCTATTTAGCGCAATCATCGTGTATTTTCTCAAATAATAACAACACGATAAAATTGCAGAAGTAATTTAGTTTGTATTATTACAACAGAAAGTAACGTTAGGCATAAAAAGCAACGTAACTATTCATAGTGATCAAATATTGAATTCTTTACCTGAATATTTAAAATAATGTAACAACTCAACTAGTAAATGTGAATATATAAAAAAAATATATAACTCTATTCGAGCAGTGTTTACATACTGGTATTTATCTATAAAAACTATTCATAACCGCAACTCTTAACATTTCCCGTTTCGGTGTAAAATAAATTTACTTAAGAATTCAAGATCAGATAACAGCAAATTTAAGTTTGCATAACTATTACAGTGCACGATCTATTACAGTTACCATTTCCTGAGGGTGAGTTGGGTCTTATCTGAACCTCGGAAGGCTGTTAAGATAGATCCAGCAAATGTAGTTCTCAATTAAACGACTTGAAATGTCAGTATATTTTAAACGAAATGAAGATTATAAAATATTTACATCCAGTTTTACAATAGTGGAAAACAAATTACTAAAGAACACAATCAGTCTTTAAAAAAATGGTTATTGGCGTCCGATCAAAGGTTGCCATTTACGTGGACACTACGAGAGAAGTCTGGGGTGTCCGTTTTGGATGGTAGTCAAGGTTCAGGTGTTGTGTAGGGAAGAGAGCTGAATATCAGACTTGGCAGTTAGCGAAAATAAGACAAGTACTACGCATTTCGTATTCGACTTAAAGCTGTATGTTGCTTAGTTTCCATGACCATTAGGCTATTATTAAATATGTATTTTTGAAGAACAATCGACCTTAGTTTAATAGCAACAACTAGACTCGTTTATATACAGTCATCACACTCATTCTCCACACATATTCACCCATACGATTCGGCGTCTTACAAATAAATATTATACAATAAGAAATAATATTTTTTCATCTACAAAACTGTCTCATTTCTATATTAAATTAAACGCTACTTATTTTGCTACTTTAGGCTAAAACATTTTTTAACTGTCCAACTTCTAACTCTACAGAAACAGCTACCATTTATTTCCCACGCATTACACTACCTACACATTGAACAAGCCTTGATTTTGCAGGTTAAATTTCCCTCACTTCATCAAAATAGTAAACAAATGAAAGTAATATACAGGATATGGCCCTATCCATGCACTCATATAACATAGAGTCTAAACCTATAATAAAAAATCTAACACATTACTGTTTCAAAATATGTAAAACATTTTTGGTAATTTTCTTCATTTTATACTACCCTGTTTACATCCTATTTTAATTTTAAACAGGAGTTAAACTTATATGTATGTTAAGAGTCTGCAGAGGCCATATTAGTTTT